>CM067174.1:2779796-2831373 GCA_034093135.1 Erigeron breviscapus
TGGAGAGATATCATTACAGACTCCAGAATCCATTAGTTCAGACATCATCTTCTTCATAGAAAATACATTCTCAGAAGATATTAATCCCGCACAAGGTGGTACAATATTAGTGACCACTGTGGAACTACTGGAAGCATGATTAAAAGAATCTTTTTCTGCCTCAATCCTTTGGACTTGATTTTCTTCAGTGAATCTGAAGGCTCCATACAATGTTGACAAAGTATGGGAATGCAAGGTTTTACCTTGCCTCAAGACCAGAATCATGTGAGACCATTTTTTTGGAAGAATATCACAAAATTTCTCCAAAAGTATATCCTTGTCTTTATCAACCCCTAGTCCTCTTAATTGGTTAATAATACTCATAAATCTGGTGTAAGTACCAGTAAGAGACTCATTGGGGAGAGCAAAAAATGACTCATACTTTTTGCTTAAGGAGACTTTTCTGGTAACAACAGTATCATCACCTCCCTCATGCTGGTTCACCAGTTCATCCCACATGCTTTTGGCACTGGGATAGAGAACTAATGTGGGAATAAGAGTTTCTGGAACAGCCCCGAGGATCATATTTTTAAGAAGTGTATCAAGATTTACCAATCTTTCTCCTCTTCGGACCAGTGTTCCTCTCTCTTTTCCCTTCCACTTCTTGATCCAGTAGGGTCAAGAAGTGCATTGATAGGAAGTCTTGGCACATAGGGTCCTTCATTTAAGATTTTCATCATATTCCTTTCAATACCAGTAACATGCAATATTATCCTAGTTTTCCACGTACCAAATTCATCACTGCTCCCATTGAATTTAGGAACAGGATTATTTGAATAATGCACATGCACATGTGGAGAAGCAGGAGGAGGAGGAGGTGGATTGTTATTTCCAGTGGGTGGGTCATTAAGATTCATTTCATGAGTTTCTTGAGTATTTTCTGGGATTGCCATTGCAAAACAGATCTAGGTAAGTATATTAACCTTCTGCTATGATACTAAATGTAAAGTCCCTCACACGATAGTTTAACCTACGAGTGTAAAATAACAAGTCAAGTATGAACTAGAATCGGACTAGTATTACTTTAAATATAAATGCAAGAATATAAATAAAGCAATAAACGACTTAAGCAATATTTAAACAAGTAAATAAATGATGGAACACAAATGTAATTTTCAAGTGTTTTTTCTTTATTGATGAATAAACAAAATACAAGCGGAACCTAGATATTACAAGTATGTAACTATCTAAACAATCTTTGAATTACAAGTGATCTATACTTGCTAAATAATCTCCTTGGATCGATATACTTAGAGTTGTGAAGTATAACTGTTTAGATCGAGAGTATTTAAGCAAGTTCACCAAATTGCTAAAAGTGATTTGAACGAGAAATATGACTTTGTATTTATAGGCAGATAAATTCAACAATGAATTTATTTGCCGTACAAATATGATTGCATGCATTTAATGAACCGACAAGGTTATTAAATGCATTGGTTAAGGTACACGGATAAAGTCCTTTTAACCAACCACCTTTACACACGTATGTACTTTTATCAATAGACAATTGGGATGTCCGGGTAAAAGTGTGTAAAGGCATAAAGTCAATTCCTCGATATCAGTGTTCAGACTTGTAAGGTCTAGAACACTGATAAAGGCTCCAGTCGGGAGATCTGGTAAGACTGTCAGTGGGCTCCACTGTTTGTCAGTCTTCTTTCTTCAGACTTCAGTCTTTGACTTTAGTGAGAATGTCTTCAGTAGAATAGATTTGGACTGGGGTGAAGTCCAGTGAGCTAATCTGGAGAATACTCCAGATTTCCTATACAAGTATTTGCTCACTGGTCTTCCAATATTTCTGAACAAATCTTCAGAGGGACTCCAGATTCCAAGTCTGGAGTAGGTCCAGTAAATATCATTTCTGGACAGATCTTCAATAAGGCTCCAGTAGTCGAGTCTGGAGCGAGTCCAGTAAATCTGGACCTAACAGCAAGTATTAATCTAATGCCTTCGTCTATCTATTCTAAGCTGAATTTGGGAGAACCAAAACCGATTAATATGAAAATCCATTTGGCCGATAAATCTGAAATTAGACCCATGGGGATTCTAGAAGATGTGTTAATCTGAAATTAGACCCATGGGGATTCTAGAAGATGTGTTAGTAAAGGTGGGCGGTTTGGTTTTTCCAGTAGATTTTGTGATTATAGAAGCAGATGAAGCATTAAATGTGCCTCTTATCTTAGGGAGACCATTCCTTGCCATGGCCGATGCTAAACTTGAGGTCGGTCGTGGAAAACTTACTTTGAGAGCAGGAAATGAGTCGGTGACATTTACGAACACTAGTTCTGTTTATTCACCTAATGTGGCTAACTCTGTTGAAACTGCTTGTGTTAGTTCTTTGGATTCGCAGGTTGACGAATGGTTAGATAAGAAGCTTGAGAAAAAGGAGGTTGAGTTAAAGTCAACAGCAGTGACAGTCTCTTACCCAACGGATGGCCCGTGTGCTAAGATCTGTAAACTCTACAGTCGTTTGAAATCTGTTGTGTCTCATGGTAATGATAAGCTGTCGGAAGAGTTGTGCTCGAATTTATCAACAAAGGAGAAAGAGGAGTTGATGATGGTTGTTGATACTTTCGGGCGAGCGAATGATTGGATTTCTGAAAAGGTGAAAGGTAACTGTTTCTCTCCTTTCAAGGGTAGACCGCCCAACACTTTAAGTGTGGGGGCGTCAGAGACCCCACCATGGTAATTCTTTGGGGTAGGAGTCTAGCTAACGACTCGTTAATAAATTAAGCGCTTCTCGGGAGGCAACCCGTGTCTTTTATTTTGTTATTTAAATTTAAATTTAAATTTTGCATTTTTCTTTTTGTTTGTGTTTTTGAATAAACTCTTTGATGATGGTGATGGTTATGCTATTTGTTTGGTATTCCTGTTTTGCATTGATTTGTGTGTTCATGTTGATAGCAAGTTGGTTGTCATATGCATATGCTGACAGTAAGTGAAGCGACATATTTTATTGGCAGCAATCAAGCATGGAACACACCATCATACCCGGCAAGTTTTTCTTGTTCTTGATTTTGCTTTTTGTTTACTTTCCCCTATTTCCCATAGTTTGCCTTAGTTCATTGGACATTGAGGGCATTGTCCAACTCAAGTGTGGGGGGATGGTAAATAGGAAAAAGTCGGGTATTTTTAGAGAATTTTTAACTTTTGCATGCTTGTCCTTGTAGTTAATTGCTTTTGTCACCTAATTATAGATTTTATTAAGCAATTTGACTACACCTTTGGTACAAAGTTTAATATGTGGAATGTGTTTTGACTGATTAATTAGGCAATCCCTTCTGGATTAATAATATGACTAGCACGCTCAAAGCACCAAAACACCCAAATTGTGAGATTATTGATTCATTGCTAGTTATGATAGGTGTTACGGTTTTGGAATTATTAGCCTTGTAAATTTGTCCCTCTCGTAGGCTTTTGGATTTATTCAAGAGTAAGGGTTCTATTTAGAGCTCTGAACTATGATGTGCAAGTTTGAGGTTGATTTTCCATTCCCGGATTATTTCATTTGCTATGAGTGTGCCGGTGATTGTGTTGATTCTAGAACTTGTCCTGGTTGATCGTTCTGTGTTATTTATCAGAAGAGGCAAATTTAGGATAAAACCATTTGTTCTTTGTATGTTCACCCCTTGTTTCGTAAAATTTGTTATGTGCATGTTTTGTTAATGTGCTTAGTAGCTAACTACACTGGTTAGTGAACCACCTGTTAAAACCCTTATGTTGCACTCACTTTTAGTGCAAGAAACAATAGAAAACTTGTTGTCACTAGCCTATTCTTTGTTATTAAATCCACACTTAATATACACCTTTTCCTAACCATACCGATAGTTGAAGTCCTGGTGGGTCATTGGTTGCCTATGCTAGTGGATGGTTTGGGGTTGTCCTTCATGTCGGGTTGGGATATTCTCGGTTACTGAGAATAGATTGATTTTGTCATGTTTGTTTGGATAAAGTCTGGATCATTCATTTGAGCATATGAGTATATGATTTGTCACTGTTTCAATATTATTTAAGAGAATACCAATTAGGCAGAGTAAAAGTAGCTCACAAAAAAAAAGAATAAATGAATTGAAAAAACAGAAAAAGAAAAAAATTAAAAAAATGAAAAAGAGCTTGGGCTGTCAGTTGGTATTTCTCAATTTTGGTCAAATCATTTTTATTAGTTGGTTCGTCAATTATAACCAACAAAAAGGATCTTGGAATGCTATAATTTTAAGTTGTTATTTGTGTGTTGGTAAGTTTGTTTGAGCCAACATGGTTAGATTTGGTTGATTGAGTTGTTTAGTGTCATACACCACAATGGTGTTGGTTTTTAATCGTCTATTGGGGGTATTGTCTGGACAACTTCTCGGTTTTGGACCGTTGGCAACTAATGACATGGGATTTAATGGATTAGACTATTATGTAAAACTTTGTTAAATGTTGTGTTATTTCTTTTTAACACCCTTTGTTTACCCAAATTTCCATACCCTTTTCAATACCTTGTTTAGCCTCAGATGTTCATTACAACCCTTGTAAGACCTCTTCTGATTAACGTTGTGGTGCTTGTGCCATGATGGTGAAGGAACGAACCTAGTACAAGCCTATGGTTAAAAGATTATGCATCACGACTAGACATTGAGTGATTATTCAAATATTCAACCCCAAAAGTAAGTTAGTTGGAGTAGGATAGACGAGATATCACTGATTCGATTCTTTTATGCTTAGTCGTGTTATTCAGGCTTGTGTTTCAGTCAAGTATTGTCAAACATTCCGGTTTTCATTTAAGATTAAAACTGCATAACCATCTATTCTCATTTTTGATCATGGTTGAGCTTCTTTTTGATTACTGAAATGTAGTTTCTATTATGTACCAAGGTTTTATTTGTTTTTCAGTTTGGAATTGCTTGAGGACAAGCAAAGCTTAAGTGTGGGGGGATTTGATATGTCGTATTTTATACTCATTTCCCACAATGAATATAGTTGATTTAGCATGTTTTATGAGTCGTTTTTGTATACATTTGGTGCGTTTATGGTATTTGTTAGTGTTTCAGGCTACTGACAGGTATTTAAGCGTAAATCTGGAGAAAACGACATTATTGAGGTGAAATAAGTGCTAACGGATGATTTCCGGAGCATTTGGATGAAGATTGCAGAAAGTCAACAAAAGTCAAAGCTGGAAAAGAAGCATTGCGCCGCAACTAGCAGTTGCGCCGCAACAGAATTCCAGAGTGTTAAGTTGCGCCGCAATGTAGCTCGTTGCGCCGCAATGCGTTGAGTTCTGATCTAGCACGAGTCAACAATGGTCAAAGGTCAACGCGAGTCAACGCCCAATTGCGCCGCAACTAGTTGTTGCGCCGCAACAGAAAAGCAGAAGATTAAGTTGCGCCGCAATAAACTTCATTGCGCCGCAACGTCTTCAATACCTGGCCAGCTCGAGTCAACAGAAGTCAAAGTCAATACGAAAGTCAAACTTGGTTGCGCCGCAATGCTTAGCTGCGCCGCAACTGGGTCCGATTCTGGACAGATTTTAGGGAAGTATAAATAGCATGCAAAAACATCCCAAAAGTTTTTCTTTTCTTCCCCCAACCAATTTTGAAGACCTTTTTCCAGATATTTTCATATTTTGAATCATCTTTAAGGAATTCAAGCACGATTGGATCAATTTCGTTGTTAGCTTTCAATTCTTTGTATTCGGTAACGATGAATTCTTCTATTTTGATTTGTTCTTTCATATTTAATATGAGTGGCTAATCACTTTATCATCCATCTTGATAGAGTGAGACAATATGTAAGGATTGCACAATTTTAATAATTCAATGTTGATTTCATTTAACGTTATACCGAGATCTTAGCGTATTTCTCTCTTTAATTTATCTTGGATTGATTGGTGATATATGTGCGACTTTAATGGTAATTATTGATTGCGTATATGTCGTTTTGATTATTTGGTACAAATAATTGGATCTATAACGGGTACGGTAGATAATCATTCAATGATAATAGGGGGAAATGTGTTAACGGTTGGGTACAATCAATAGGTATAATTGTTATTTCAATAACCAAAACAATTGTTTGATTAGGGAAGTTATAAAAGATGTCTTGGGGTACCGGTCTTTGTAACGAAACTAGTTTAAGCAAGAGAGTCAAATGATGTCATTAACTTAACGGGTACGGGGTTGGTGCTTGGTCTGAGTCTCGGTTATTTAATCAACTTAATTTGGATTTGAACTTCATTTATGTGCAATCTTAACATGTTGTCGAGCGAAATCAAGATGGATGCCTTTTAAATTATTGTTTTAAATCAATTTTTACTATCGTTTTAGGACGATCCCTGCCCCGGTCATACCGGATTTAATTTATTTAATTTTACCTGTTGCAAAGTGACAATTCGGTCACAAAACCCCCTATTTATTTGAATTACTTAATTTCAATAATTTCGGTCACAAAACCCCCTACGATTGGGTTCACTGCCCAATCGTGTGTGGTAGTCGTTATTTGGTATTACTTGTTTAAAAATTTATAAACTCGATATTACACATCAGTCGACCACGATAAGCGATATATCTCGGCGGAGATAACCGGATTTACAAAAACTATAAGAATTTCAGGTGCATTTAAAAATCATAACATTAACGTAGATGGTCAACTTATAAAATTTGATTCAATAACGACATTAAGCTTTAGATATAGATCTAAATCTACTCCGTAATAGAACATCATCACTATATCCATTAGTATCATCATACCATCTCACTATCTTAGTAGGAGAAATACATCAACAATAAAAAATAATCCACCAATACAGAACCAAAAGAGAACCAAATAACCAACCATTCACCTTTAAATCACCAGCTTAACCCGAAACCACCCAAGACCTGAACCAAACCAGACACTGACAAGACCAATGAAGCAAGACAAACATAAAAAAAGAGCATTTCTATAACACCCGCTACACCAGAAATGCAAAAGACAAGCCAAAACACAAGCTTGTCCCCAGACGAGCCCTAAACCTAAACTAGATTATTAAAGACGTAACAAATGGCTTGGGTCAGAACTTAAAAACTACACGCAGATTGAACACAAGATCAACTTACCAACAGAAATTGCAGTAATGCTTCTCTGGTAGCCGTTATATATTGAAGTCAGAATATAGAAGTTATGGCACGAAAGATAAGTACTCCTGCACTTGGATCAACTAAACTTATTATATTAAGAATCCCAACACTGGATTAGCACTAAACACATAATCCAAAACACAATTAACATAAGAAAACTCTAAGTACAAACTCATAACACAAAAATAACAAATGTTCTGAAACTGAATACAACATTAAACAGAATTTATTTAGAATCCTAAAAATGACCGCAGAAAACCTCTGAAGAAAGCCTCTGAAGAAACCATCTTGAACTTCATTCCCACCTCAGAAAGGCGAAGTGCAGCAAAGACTACGCACTATCAACAGATGCTTCATGCAATAATGAAAAATTAAATTCATGTAAGGGATAAAACATAAGAAATGAAAACATCATACTTATATTATAATCAAACAAAAGGAATCAGAGAAGTGAAACAAAGTTACCAAGAAACAATCGTCTGAGATCTTGCTGAATTAGGTTTGGAAATACTCCGGTTGCTTTAATGGTAATCAAGAGAGTTGTTGGAGAGAATCTCGCCTCCCCGAGATTTTTCAATATTGCTCTAGAATGGTGTCTTAAAAGAGGCTTAGATAGGGAGGTGAGAATACTTGCAATCTTAATTCAGCAAGATCTCAGACGATTGTTTCCTGGTAACTTTGTTTCAGTTTTCTGATTCCTTTTGTTTGATTATAATATAAGTAATGTTTTCATTTCTTATGTTTTATCCATTACATGAATTTAATTTTTCATTATTGCATGAAGCATCTGTTGATAGTGCGTAGTCTTTGCTGCACTTCGCCTTTCTGATGTGGGTGATGTGGGAATGAAGTTCAAGATGGTTTCTTCAGAGGTTTTCTGCGGTCGTTTTTAGGATTCTAAATAAAATCTGTTTAATGTTGTATTCAGTTTCAAAACATTTGTTCTTTGCGTGTTATGAGTTTGTACTTGAGTTTTCTTATGTTAATTGTGTTTTGGATTATGTGTTTAGTAATCCAGTGTTGGGATTCTTAATATAATAAGTTTAGTTGATCCAAGTGTAGGAGTACTTATCTTTCGTGCCATAACTTCTATATTCTGACTTCAATATATAACAGCTACCTACCAGAGAAGCATTAAAGCAATGTTGGTAAGTTGTATCTTGTGTTCAATCTGTGTGTAGTTTTTAAGTTCTGGCCCAAGCCATTTGTTCCGTCTTTAATAATCAAGTTTAGGTTTAGGGCTCGTCTGGGGACAAGCTTGTGTTTTGGCTTGTCTTTTTCATTTATGGTGTAGTGGGTGTTATAGAAATGCTTTTTTGTTGTTGTTTGTCTTGCATCCTTGGTCTCGTCAGTGTCTGGTTTGGTTCAGGTATTGGGTGGTTTTGGGTTGAGCTTGTAATTTAAAGGTGATTGGTTTGTTATTTGGTTCTCTTTTGGTTCTGTAATGGTGGATTATTTTTTATTGTTGATGTATTTCTCCTACTGAGATGGTATGATGATACTAATGGATATAGTGATGATGTTCTATTACGGAGGAGATTTAGATCTATATTTCTTCGTTTGCAATCTGTTTTAGTATTTTTAAGCCTGCCACAGTACAAAATTTGGGTCTGCAGTTTTGTAGAAGCTTGGTAGATGATTTTTGGGTAAGGATTATATACAAATGGGTGCTGAATATCTGGAGTCAAAGGGTTATGACATTTTGGAAAGGAGTAAATGAGTTAATTGGTAGTAGTTTGGATTCTAAATATGAAATTCCTAGATTGCTTTTAGGAGTCATTAGTCATGTTTTTTTGAAAGGTTTTGGTCTTCCACTACAGGTTTGACTTCTGAAAGTCAATGGCAGAAATGGTTTAGTGTGTTATGTACTTCTGCTCTGGGCTTCAATATAATTCCCATCTTGAAAGAGTTGTCATGGATATGTATATGTACTTTTGTTTTAGTATTTTTAAGTCTGCCACAATACAAACTTTGGGTCTGCAGTTTTTTAGAAGCTTGGTAGGTGGTTTTTGGGTAAGGATTATATACAAATGGGTGGCTGAATATCTGGAGTCAAAGGGTTATGACATTTTGGAAAGGAGTAAATGAGTTAATTGGTATTAGTTTGGATTCTAATATGAAATTCCTAGATTGCTTTTAGAAGTCATTAGTCATGTTTTTTTGAAAAGTTTTGGTCTTCCACTACAAGTTAGACTTCTGAAAGTCGATGGCGGAAGTGGTTTAGTGTGTTATGTACTTCTGCTATAGTGAACTGCTCTAGGCTTCAATATAATTCCCATCTTGAAAGAGTTGTCATGGATATGTATATGTACTTCTGTTTTAGTATTTTTAAGCTGCCACAGTACAAACTTTGGGTCTGCAGTTTTGTAGAAGCTTGGTAGATGATTTTTGGGTAAGGATTATATACAAATGGGTGCTGAATATCTGGAGTCAAAGGGTTATGACATTTTGGAAAGGAGTAAATGAGTTCATTGGTATTAGTTTGGATTCTAAATATGAAATTCCTAGATTGCTTTTAGGAGTCATTAGTCATGTTTTTTTTGAAAAGTTTTGGTCTTCCATTGCAGGTTTGACTTCTAAAAGTCAATGGCAGAAGTGGTTTAGTGTGCTATGTACTTCTGCTATAGTGAACTGCTTTGGGCTTCAATATAATTCCCATCTTGAAAGAGGAGTTGTCATGGATATGTGTATAATTGAAATGCGATTTGTTAACATAAGATTGAGGATTCTAGTAAGTGGTTATATAGTGAGGAAAATGTCATGTTTTGGAATACACAGAAGGGGATTAAAGGTTAGGAGGCTGCCATTACTTTTAGCTAAGGAAATAAATAATGATTGGTTTTTAATGTTGGATTTTTTATTTTTTGTTCTGGAAAACAACTAGATTACCATGAGAGTTTTTTTGGGTGTGTATGGGTCCGAATGCATAGAAAGGGCTATAAAGGGCTGAGTTTGATTAAAGATAGTTGTGGTTTTAGGTTATGGATTGAGTTTCTAAGGGCATGTTTGGTTTATGAAATTCATAGGAATTCAATGGAATTGAATTCAAGATTCCATTCCTTGGGTTGTTTGGTTGAGAAATATATGGAATTGGAATTCATGAAATTCCTTCATTTGAATGAATTCAAGATTCCTTCTCTTTATTGAAGGAAAGTTTAAATTCCAAAGGAATTCATATATTTTTACCAAAATACCCATATATCAAACAAAATTCTATCTTTTTTATCTGAATAATCAAAAGTTTTACCGATTGCAAGATTCCTATAGAACTATACGAATTCCAAGAAACTATTGCAGCAAGACTGTTCCTTCTAGTCGTGGTGGGATTTACTGTTGCTGCTTCTACTGACCGTGGGGTTACTGTTGCTGCTGACGGTGGGTTACAGTTGCTGCTGCAACTGGCGAAGGTGTTGCACCTGCTGCCGCTGCAACTGGTATAAAGAATGAAGATGAGGTATACGAGAAAGAAGAATCTAGACATAATATGGATTTTTAATTTTGAGGGATAAAGAAGCTTTAATTTGATTTACTTGTAATGGAACTTTTGAGGTTGAGGAATGAGGATAGATGGGAACGAGGATGACAGTATCGATATACAATTATTGATGGTTGTGAATTTTGATTATTTATTTATTTAACACATGGTACAAAGCATCATTGGTGCCTTGGTGGTAGTGAAGTTCATCAATGGTGATGTACTGATGTACAATGTGTGATCTTAATTATTTAGGGCATTAATGTCTTTTTATCGACATAAATCGTCCCTGTGGTTTACTCAAAAAATCACGTTTCATCCCTGCGGTTCAATAAACTCATTGACAGTCCTTTATAGGAGGATAAGGTTCGTGTTTCGTCCTTTGAGTTGACGACCGTCATCTCTCCTCCGTTAAAACCCACCCGTACCTCTCACGTGATGGGTATTCCAGTCATTTCGACCTTAAAGGACCAAACTTGAATTTTTTTCCTTTTTGTTTCTTCTTTTATTCTTATTCTTCCACTTGCAGACCTAATATACATTTAAACACCTACATACATAAAATACATAAATGAAATCTACACATAAAAAATCAGATTCAACACAAAACCCAAATTCAAACCCACGGCATATACAAAGTCAACATACTACAACCACAAATGCACTGATCTAAACTAAACCCAAATTTTATGTTTACAAACTTTTGATCTAAATCTTATATCTCCGGCGAGATGCAAAAACAAAGTGGTTGTGGTGGTTTTTCCGGCGAAATATTCAACACAAACGCAGTAGTGGTGGTGGTGGTGGCTTTTTCTGTCGACAAAGTGGCGAAGTTAGTTGGCCGGATCTTGGTTCATAGTCACTGATTTTTAGTACGAATGATGATTAGTTACTCAAGAAGAAATGGGATGAGAAGATCGTAAAGAAAGGAAGAGTGAGGTAGGGAAGTAAGCAACCAACCTTGGAGTTTTTCAAATTCATCCAAATAAGGCCTTGATCTCTCCATCTCATCATCTTTCTTCCTTTTGATTTCTTTCCTCTTTTCCTTTACAGTTACATATCACTTTTTAGTTCTTTACAGATGGTGGCACAAATTATGAATATTTATATTTACATTTATACTGTGAGTATGTATAAAATTTAAGAGAGAAACGAGATTGTGTAAAATTAGTGTGTGAAAAAGATAGATCGAAAATTGGTGGTGATGGAAATGTCTGGTGGTAATTATGTTGATATGAAGAAGGAAGGATGGAAGAAATAGAAGAATATGCAAAGAAAAGAAAGAAAAAAAAATCAAGTTTGGTCCTTTAAGGTCGAAAAGACTGAATACCCATCACATGAGAGGCGCATGAGAGTTTTAATGGAGGAGAGATGACGGTCGTCAACTCAAAGGACGAAACACGAACCTTATCCTCTTATAAAGGACTGCCAATGAGGTTATTGAATCACAGGGATGAAACATGATTTTTTGAGTAAACCGCAGGGACGATTTATTTCGATAACTCATTTCAATTCCATTGATAAATATGTAAACCAAACAGGATTATAAAAATGAAAAATTCCAATTCCAATTCCTTTAAATTTCAATTCCTTTTATGAATTCCAATTCCTTCGAAAACATTCTGCGAACCAAACGGCCCCTAAATGTTTTGGGCTCGAGAGTAACCGATATTTTAAGGGATAGAGATATTTTGCTTGTTTATTTGGAATTTTGGATAATTGTACCTATCGGATCAAGAAAAATGGTTTTGAAGTTTGTAAATAATTTTTATTAATAATATTTTCATGAGGGCAAATGTCCTTTAACCAAAAAAACAAAAAACAATCCAGTTTAGTAACTATTTGGATACTCAGATTGAACACAAGATACAACGGCATTGTTATGGATATAACTTTATTGCATTGCATTTTTGAAGTGGATACTGCATATGAACAAGACCAAGCAAAGCAGAGACCTCAGAGTTGGCCTCCAGGATATAGACAACAATCAACGAATTTCTCGTTTAAAAAAAAAAGGTTTAACTTGGATCACATTATACTGATTTCAGATACACCCTGGACCGGACACCACTAGACCACATCATTCTTAGTTTAACTTGATCACATTTCCTACTGTTGTTACACATAAAATCTGGAGATGTTAATTTGGTGCATGCCAAAGTTACAATACAAAAAGAGTGTAACTTCTATAACCATTATACACCAAATATAACAAAAGGCGGTTGTAAGTGTCTCCAAATAAAGTCGAGATTCCCACATCTTCGTTCTTGTGGTTGTGAATCTCATCCTTTCCATCTTGTACTAAGCTGGGAATAAGAAAACTATAATTAACAACAAAGTTACAAACTAATAAAATGAAGTTAGAATTTGGAAATAGTATCAAGAATTGGTTCAAGAGTCCACCTGTTATATGTGTTTAATTCGGTACCCGTAAGTCCACATTGTCTTTTAACCCCAAAAGGAGTAGTTCTTGTAGAACTGTGATTTAATGGAATACAAAAGAAGATATTAGAAATGACTAAAGTTACACGTGAATAGTAAGAGATGGCAATTTTGACTCATTCGTTACGGGTCAAAAGGTGGTTTCTGAAAATTGGCTGAAATGGAAATGGGCTGAACGGGTCAATGCAACCTAAAGTATACTTGAAACTTTTTATAAAAAAATAAAATCTAAATCATTATATTAGTATTGCAAGAATAAAACTCAAGAAAGGAAAAAAAGAGTGTTGCAAGTTGGCAACCCGATCGATTTTTAACCACACCCATTCTGCCTGACCCACCCATCTACGTTAACCTTAGTATAGGGAACTTTCAACTTTTGTTGTGATATGTAACTTGTGAAATTCTAAAGTGTCTTCTCCAGTTTTTCTGAGCTCCACAATGTGCAGTAAGGGAGTCCCTTCAAAACCTTTGTAGTGATAGCAAGGTGGCCCTTTCTTCACCCTGTAACTTCATCTATAATGGTTAAAAAGAACAAAAATAGAAGTTAGTAACATGATGTAAATAAGATTGGGACTAAATGAACAATTAAAACACAATCAACATTACTTTTACCTTATAATATCGCTTGTGAACGCTGAAACCCATGGTTTTTGCATTCTCTTCAATTTTAGACATGATCAGATAACCTCATTAGCAGGAAATTTGGAAGCAAAACTTGGATCACAATATACTGGTCAACTCAACAAGACCCCGTTTTCGTTTTGCACCAGTATAATGTGTATCAGGTCAATCCAGAAGCACCCCTCTCGGTTTGCACTAAAACCAAAATAAATTGGCCATATCCTGTTACCCAACCCACCTGTAGCATCTATTTTGCCACCTGTAAAATAAAGTATAAGTTCATGCTGATGCATTGTGAACCCACACCAAACCCATTTTCACCCGATTTGCTGTGGTGAACTCTTTGTCAAGATTTGCAGTGCTGGCAGATTTAGTGAAGATGAGGTTAAACACTACATTACTTTCTCTCTTATACGTACACTTAAAACTATGAAAGACTGACACTTGGTAATGATATTTCTGATAAGCAGGCTCGGTTTTTCTTTCAACAGCTTATATCTGGGGTCAGCTACTGTCATTCAATGGTAAATATTATATCTTTAGCAACCTAATTTATACTAGTAATTTTGGACTATTTTGTATCGTTTCTGCTTCATAATTATACCTTCTTTTATGCTCCAGGAAATATGTCACAGCGATCTGAAACTTGAGAACACTCTCTTAGATGGAAGTCGAACCCCACGTCTCAAGATTTGTGATTTTGGTTATTCAAAGGTTTGAAATGGACTTTTTCATTACTCCATATTTAAGACCATTTGATATCGTGTCACATGTTAAGTTTCTTGATCATTTACTTTTCTTTTTGTATATAATTAAACAGTCTGGCTTATTGCACTCGCAACCAAAATCAACAGTGGGAACACCAGCATACATTGCTCCCGAGGTTTTATCTGGCAGGTACCTTTGGTTAAAAAAGTTATTTTATGCAAGAAAAAGTTACCATAGTTTTTGTCTGATTGTTCACTTTTGGTTAGATTGCAGATGTGTGGTCCTGTGGGGTGACTCTTTATGTTATGCTTGTAGGCGCTTACCCTTTCGAGGATCCCAGAGACCCTCGAGATTTCCGTAAAACAATTGGGGTAATATTTTTGAATAAGTTACAGAATATATAAGAATTCATATAAAGTTGAAACTGTGTTTGACCATAAAAAAGTATTTTGACTGGATTTTAAGATTGGGTTATTCTTATTCTATGCAGAGAATCATGAGCGTTCAGTACTCGATACCTGATTACGTGCGTGTTTCACGCGAATGCAGACACCTCCTATCACACATTTTTGTTGCTAATCCATCCAAGGTACCATTTCTTTCTAAATTATGGTGGCTGAAGCTGTTGAAATACTCTGCATTTTCTTATTGTTATATACGCAAGATAGATGTAACATGTAATCAACATGCTTAATTATATTGTTGATAAGTAATTGTGATGTTGTTTATATCCCTACAAAGTGTCATTTGGACATATGTACGTTGTTATTGCGACAAAATGTGCAACCTTTTACTTGAAAGTAGAAACACATGAAACTAATGGTTTTCCAATTGTGCGTAAAGAGGATCACAATAGCGGAAATCAAGAAACATCCTTGGTTTATGAAAAACATGCCAAAGGAGCTCGTGGAAGGTGAAAAAACGAACTATGAGAACACAATCCGTGATCCTCAAAGTGTTGATAATATTAATCGGATTTTACAAGAAGCTAAGGGCGCGTTTGGTTCACAGAATGTTTTTGGAAGGAATGAAATCTTTTAAAGGAATTGGAATCTGATGGAATGGAATTTGACGGAATGTTTTTCATTTTTTAAAGATTTAAGTGACGGGCGGAATGAGATTCCTTCCCCCATCCCCATGGAATGGAGATTCCATCAAATGAGGGAATGTTTACATTATAACGGAATGATATTCCTTCATCATTGAGCAACCAAACGCACTAAGGAATGGAATTCAATTCCAATTCCATCAGATTCCATCAGAATCTGCGAACCAAACGCGACCTAAGACTCCCGGGGAAGGATCCTCCACAAATGCGGAGATTGTCATTGGTAACGGGTCATTTGATCAAGATGATGATGAAACTGATTTGGAATACGAGATCGAATCTAGTGGAGATTATGCGGGCCAAGCTTGAAGATTCAATCACATATACTATGCTTGATTGTATTTTTTTAAGGTGTGTTTTGGGTTTCTTATTTCTTAGTGTGAAGCTTTCTTTTGCATTCATGGGTGAATCTTTTTTGTAATATACCAAGTTTGGATGGGTTTCATATTATCCAACTACGGATTTGGGCCAATAAAACATATAATCTATTTAACCCAATAGCGCGCACAAGTTACGAATAGATCACACTAGTTATGGGTTGACCTAAATTATATTCACTTGTACAAACGGTATATCAATAGTATGATATGAAGGTGGAGGCAAAACTTGAACATAGTATAAATATGAACATGAATTAATTAATAATAATAATTAGCCTAACATATGGCACTAACCTATGTTGGTCCCAAAGTGGAGGAGTAGTAGAAGACTGATTCAATCCGTATATCACTTAACTATATTGTTATATTGGAATTTTTTACATGTTTAGTCAAGGGTCAACGCATTGGGGGTAATGAAATATTTCCACTAATTACGTAAAAAATTAATTAATCCTTGCTTAGTGGCTAAACCATGTAGCTCAATCTTTTTATTATCTAATTAATAAATACTTTCGTACTTATGACATTTGGAGTATTGATCTCATCCGTCAAATAAGAAGACAGCCATACGTTAGTTTAAAATCTTAAATGTTCAAGGTATTCTTTGACTGAAATTAGTATCAAAAGTCAATGTTAAATACACATGATTTTTTTTCTATGTATTATTATGTTAATCTGTTTACACATACAACATATAATATCTACAGTTATAACTTATAAGAGTGGATAAATATCAAAAACCCACTTAAATAGTATAGAAAAAGATGTTCTAACTTATACTTGATAGAAAGTTTTTATGTTTGTATGCACTTACAATGGTAGAGGTCAATTAGTCACACTCGGTTACTTCTTACTTTTCTCGCACGAAATTTGTGGTGCCATAAATTGATCATCACAATCACGGTAGGTGTTGAAAAATGGACATCTACATATAGATACAAAGTTGACATATATGTGAGGAAAATATAGTTGACCTCAAAAGTAGAATTTGTTCTACACTTATGTCACTTTTATGACCAATAAATTTCAGACTATATCATTTAAGAAAATGAAAAAATAAAAAGAAAAAAAAAAGGCATAGGGTAACACGACCAGGAAAAGGTCAACCCGACCAGGGCATTAGCGGCGACGTCGCCGCTAATACTCTGTTACTGACGGAGGGCCCGCTAATATTCTGCCAGATTAGCCGTTACTGACATGGGGGCCCACAGTTTTTGGCCTGGTGGGCTTACGTTCCTCGTAGGTGAAACTTAAAAGTGTGAATGGTCTATAATAAACGATTAATTTGTCAAATTAGTAAGTCATTGACCTTCAAAATTCTCCCACTATATTCCAAAGTCCCTACACATAATGAACCCACTAGTACACTCTATTCTCTATAAATATGTCTTTATATAGAATGTAAATAACTAAATAAGTCAAAAGAAATAGGAAGTAAATTCACAAAGTTATATCTCAAAATGAAGAATTGTTGGAGTTTGGCTATAGTTTTGATGCTTATGATGTTGCTAGCTATGGTTAGCGCAGCGCCAAATGCTCGCCAGTGCAAAAAAGAGAGGTCACTCGCTCTCAATGCGTGCAAAAGTGTGATGTATGGTCGACCTCCATCACCGTATTGTTGCCAACGAATTCGTGTTAGCCATACTAAATGCATATGTTCTGTGATCACCCCGAAAGTGGCTGCTCTTGTCAATACCAATCGTTTTCTAAAACTTATCGAAGGTTGTGGACGCAGAGTTCCTCATCACTTCAAATGTGGAAGTAAGTTTCACTCGATCTTTTTGTCATGTTTAATTATTTTGCTGAAATTAATAATTGTAGTCTTTATGGGTAAGTCTATATATATCTTGTATAAAAACATATACTCGTAATTAATTAAGTAATAATTAACTTTTGATATTGGGTTTTGTAGGTCTTACATTACCATGAAAAATGGTATAATGTGATCAAAAGGGGTTGTGCCATCTCTGCTCAAAGTCTATGTTGGATCATTAAATTTCAAAGGTAGTTTTGATTGTTTAGCAAAATGCTACTAGCTCGTGCCTCAAAATTAAGGGTTGTAAGGAAACGTTTAGTTTGTCATTCCATCTTATATATTTCGAAATAATAGCATGGACGCATGGTTGTAATGGAAATTAAGCACAAACTTATAAATATCGTTATTCGTTAAATAAGAGGGGCCAAAAACCAAGTTCAATAACAAGTTACAAATATCGTTGTTCTGGTTTGGGCTAACTTATACGTTCTATCCTTACCGTCTAAAATTTACATCTAACTGAGAAATTAAGTCGCCTCATCCCATCAGAACCGACACAATATAACAGAAAAAAATATGAGTTAAATGCAAGAATGGTCCCTATGGTTTGTCAGTTTTTGCAAAGGCAGTCCCTCTCTTGAATTTTTAGCAACAATGGTCCCTGAAGACATGTTTCAGTTGCAACGATAGTCCCTCTCTAACGGATCCGTTAATTAATGTCGTTAAGTTTTCTATGTGAGTAGCACCTGAGGGGTATTAATGTCTTTTAACCTATACAAACCTAGGGATGTTCAAAACTATCTATATTCGAACCTGTTATCCGAAAATCCGATCCGGCTTTCTTCGAAAAGTCGGATATCCTATATTTCACACTTAAATTCGGATAGTGACTTTTGAAAAAGTTTAAGAATTTCAATATCTTTTTTTTCTTAAATCCGAAAATATCCGAAAATGTCAAAAAAATATCAAAAACCCACTTAAATAGTATAGAAAAAGATGTTCTAACTTATACTTGATAGAAAGTTTTTATGTTTGTATGCACTTACAATGGTAGAGGTCAATTAGTCACACTCGGTTACTTCTTACTTTTCTCGCACGAAATTTGTGGTGCCATAAATTGATCATCACAATCACGGTAGGTGTTGAAAAATGGACATCTACATATAGATACAAAGTTGACATATATGTGAGGAAAATATAGTTGACCTCAAAAGTAGAATTTGTTCTACACTTATGTCACTTTTATGACCAATAAATTTCAGACTATATCATTTAAGAAAATGAAAAAATAAAAAGAAAAAAAAAAGGCATAGGGTAACACGACCAGGAAAAGGTCAACCCGACCAGGGCATTAGCGGCGACGTCGCCGCTAATACTCTGTTACTGACGGAGGGCCCGCTAATATTCTGCCAGATTAGCCGTTACTGACATGGGGGCCCACAGTTTTTGGCCTGGTGGGCTTACGTTCCTCGTAGGTGAAACTTAAAAGTGTGAATGGTCTATAATAAACGATTAATTTGTCAAATTAGTAAGTCATTGACCTTCAAAATTCTCCCACTATATTCCAAAGTCCCTACACATAATGAACCCACTAGTACACTCTATTCTCTATAAATATGTCTTTATATAGAATGTAAATAACTAAATAAGTCAAAAGAAATAGGAAGTAAATTCACAAAGTTATATCTCAAAATGAAGAATTGTTGGAGTTTGGCTATAGTTTTGATGCTTATGATGTTGCTAGCTATGGTTAGCGCAGCGCCAAATGCTCGCCAGTGCAAAAAAGAGAGGTCACTCGCTCTCAATGCGTGCAAAAGTGTGATGTATGGTCGACCTCCATCACCGTATTGTTGCCAACGAATTCGTGTTAGCCATACTAAATGCATATGTTCTGTGATCACCCCTAAAGTGGCTGCTCTTGTCAATGTCAATCGTTTTCTAAAACTTATCGAAGGTTGTGGACGCAGAGTTCCTCATCACTTCAAATGTGGAAGTAAGTTTCACTCGATCTTTTTGTCATGTTTAATTATTTTGCTGAAATTAATAATTGTAGTCTTTATGGGTAAGTCTATATATATCTTGTATAAAAACATATACTCGTAATTAATTAAGTAATAATTAACTTTTGATATTGGGTTTTGTAGGTCTTACATTACCATGAAAAATGGTATAATGTGATCAAAAGGGGTTGTGCCATCTCTGCTCAAAGTCTATGTTGGATCATTAAATTTCAAAGGTAGTTTTGATTGTTTAGCAAAATGCTACTAGCTCGTGCCTCAAAATTAAGGGTTGTAAGGAAACGTTTAGTTTGTCATTCCATCTTATATATTTCGAAATAATAGCATGGACGCATGGTTGTAATGGAAATTAAGCACAAACTTATAAATATCGTTATTCGTTAAATAAGAGGGGCCAAAAACCAAGTTCAATAACAAGTTACAAATATCGTTGTTCTGGTTTGGGCTAACTTATACGTTCTATCCTTACCGTCTAAAATTTACATCTAACTGAGAAATTAAGTCGCCTCATCCCATCAGAACCGACACAATATAACAGAAAAAAATATGAGTTAAATGCAAGAATGGTCCCTATGGTTTGTCAGTTTTTGCAAAGGCAGTCCCTCTCTTGAATTTTTAGCAACAATGGTCCCTGAAGACATGTTTCAGTTGCAACGATAGTCCCTCTCTAACGGATCCGTTAATTAATGTCGTTAAGTTTTCTATGTGAGTAGCACCTGAGGGGTATTAATGTCTTTTAACCTATACAAACCTAGGGATGTTCAAAACTATCTATATTCGAACCTGTTATCCAAAAATCCGATCCGGTTTTCTTCGAAAAAGTCGGATATCCTATATTTCACACTTAAATTCGGATAGTGACTTTTGAAAAAGTTTAAGAATTTCAATATCTTTTTTTTCTTAAATCCGAAAATAT
The DNA here is from genome assembly GCA_034093135.1 of Erigeron breviscapus. Lineage (NCBI taxonomy): Eukaryota > Viridiplantae > Streptophyta > Magnoliopsida > Asterales > Asteraceae > Erigeron > Erigeron breviscapus. The sequence continues at coordinate 2,800,354 of CM067174.1, forward strand.
CCGAAAATGTCAAAAAAAATATCAAAAAAAAGACTATTTTCAATATCCGAAAATATTCTAAACTTTACAAAAATATCTGAAACTTAGTCTCAATACGAAAATATCTAGGATATATTTTTTTTTCTTTCTAAAATTCGGATACTTCAGATACTCGAAAACTTCGAATATCCAAAATTTTGAATATGTTCAAATATTGAAATCCTTTATCCGAAATTTCGAATATCCGATTTTTGGATATTCGTATAGTGAATTTCAATATCCAAACTTTTCGAATATTCGTGGATTTATTCGAATGCCAGAGATTTTCAAAATCATTATCGAGATCAGAAATTTAGGATATCAGAAGTTCGAATATTCAACTTTTCAGATAAAATCAGATCGGATTTTCAGATTACAGGGTCGGATACGGATACTTTTGAACACCCTAAGTTTGTGTAGGTAAAAAGACATTAATACCCCTCACGTGCTACTCACGTGACAAACTTAACGGCACTAATTAACGGATCCGTTAGATAGGGACTGCTGTTGCAACTGAAACATGTCTTCAGGGACCACCGTTGCTAAAAAATCAAGAGAGGGACTGCCGTTGCAAAAAGCGACAAACCACAGGGACCGTTCTTTCATTTAACTCAAAAAATATATATCAATATGTCTGTATCATTCAAAATGTGAATTGTTTTCTAATACTACCGTACTATTTAAAAAATAAAAACAAAAGAAAAGGATGTATCATATGTTGGAACCACGTTAGTGTGACCGTCACTGATCATCTATCATTCCTGATATGATAGTTGACAATAACTGAAATCTCTATGTCTAAGTAAATATATAATGGGCGTATTTACTCTTAAAGACTTAGTATAGGGTTTTCCATTAGATGATTGGAACTATGAGGACTAATGTTACACACATTAAACACCAAAGGGGTTGAATGTGTAAATACTCTCATTATAAATAGAGAGTCATTAACCCTAAGTTTAGGTTAATGAAGAATCACTAATCACACATAATACCCTCCTAAATTCGTGTGTGTCTTCCTCATCAAATTCGTGCATCAATTTACATCCGAATTACTCATCCCATTATTACTCAATCATCTTGTTATGGGAACCCGAAATCAATAGCAATTATGCTTTATGCTCTTACAGGTTCCACAGGACGATCTGAGATGTTTTATCACTCGAATCAAATCATGTTTATTCCAACATGTGGTATCAGAGCCGTGTTATAAACGATCAATCATGATTTGGTTCGAATTTGATGAATTTCGCGAAATTAAAATCTGCAGAATAAGAAATTCGTGCTGACGTCATCACGAGTTCGTGCTGACGTCATCACGGACTAAAGCCCACTTCGCGCTGACGTCATCACGAGTTCGTGCTGACGTCATCATGATTTCTGCTGACGTCATCGAGTTCGTGCTGACGTCATCAGAGTTCGTGCTGACGTCATCGAGTTCGTGCTGACGTCATCAGAGTTCGTGCTGACGTCATCAGGAGTTCGTGCTGACGTCATCAGGAGTTCGTGCTGACGTCATCGAGTTCGTGCTGACGTCATCGAGTTCGTGCTGACGTCATCAGAGTTCGTGCTGACGTCATCACGAGTTCGTGCTGACGTCATCGAGTTCGTGCTGACGTCATCAGAGTTCGTGCTGACGTCATCACGAGTTCGTGCTGACGTCATCACGGACTAAAGTTCGTGCTGACGTCATCACGAGTTCGTGCTGACGTCATCACGAGTTCGTGCTGACGTCATCATTCGTGAGAATAAGAAATTCGTGCTGACGTCATCACGAGTTCGTGCTGACGTCATCACGGACTAAAGCCCACTTCGCGCTGACGTCATGTTCGTGCTGACATCATCATGACTTCTGCTTATATTCGCGCTTACGTCATCTTCGCGCTTATGTCATCTTCGCGCTTACGTCATCACGAACTTCAGCTTAATTTCATACACGAATTACTGACAACCTCGTGCTTACGTCATCACGGACTAAAGCCCACTTCGCGCTGACGTCATGTTCGTGCTGACATCATCATGACTTCTGCTTATATTCGCGCTTACGTCATCTTCGCGCTTATGTCATCTTCGCGCTTACGTCATCACGAACTTCAGCTTAATTTCATACACGAATTACTGACAACCTCGTGCTTACGTCATCACGAGTTTATGACACCTTCGTGCGGACATCATCACGACTTTATGATATTTTCGTGCTTACGAGTTCACGACTTACTGATGTCTTCGTGTCTATGTCATCACGACTTATTGATGTCTTCGTGCTTACATTGTCATGAACTATTACCTAACTTCGTGCTTACTTTATCACGAGTTATTACTTAAGTTCTTGTTATACTGAAGATGATCTTGGCTGATGAATGAGTTCGTGCTTACTATTTTACCCTATAATTTTGTGGCTAAATTTGTCTCTCATTTTTCAAAAAATAATTTTTCTAAGACATTTTTGCCATAGGACTTTAAGGGTGAAAATTTGTGCTCGATCCCAGCCAGGGGCTCTGCCCTTGGACCCCGCCAGGGGCTGCCGCCCCTTGGACCCCGCTTCCAGGGGCGCTGCCCCCGGACCCCCGTAATGTTTGGGGGCTTCGCACTAATGTACATGGTTTTATCATTTGTGCCCAAAGGTCAAATGTGATTCTCATGTTGCGTTCTTTTCTTTTTGCATAATGAACACTTAGTATATTGATTCTGCCCAAAGGTGATTTAATATGCTTTGTGTGCTAAAAGGACTATTTTCATGCATAATATACACGATTCTTGATTTTGTGCCCAAAGGTCAAAAGATAAGCGTTGTGTTGCATGACCCTAATGCTCATGTGTTACTTAGATATTAGTTACTTCTGCCCAAAGGTGATGTAAAGTCTAAGTAGAGCCTTACTTTAGCTTATTGTTTTGGTGTTTACAATAGGCTTACCTATCACTAGCTTCATTACTTTTATAATGGTCGTAGTCTCATTATTTTAGGAACATTATTATTAGCCCTTATGTATTTTTGGCATTATTTTAGTTCCATTATGTTTAGAGACATTACTTAGTCTGCCTTAGATATCTAATTATGTCATTATGAGGAACATTATTATTAGGCCTACTTATTTTAGGTATTACTTTAGTTCCATTAATTTTATAGATATTACTTAGTTTGCCTTAGAAAGCTAATCATGTCACTATAACTTCATTACTATTAGGCCTACTTATTTTAGGCATTACTATTATAATCTTTTATTGCTTGTATCATAAATTAATATCCCCGTTATTTCCACTATAGTACCTGACTTAGGCATTAAGCCACTTACTGATGCAAACTTTGTTTTATGAAAGGATTAGTTACCTCTAACTCTGGAGATGCTAGACCTTGACTATGTCATTCGCCATAATGAACCCACTGCTATTACTGCTAACTCTTCCGCAGCTCTGAAAGCGAATTTTAAGAAAGTGGGATACGACGAATCATTTGTCACTAATGATGGTCAGGAACTACATCAATCATAGTATCTGAGGGTATGTATAAGGCGTATGCAAGTAGCTTAAATACAAAGGAAATAGCAGTATTTGTGAACACATAATGTAGATGACTGACATGACTCATAAGCTTAAGAGTCCTAAATTGGAAGTCTTTGACAGTTTTCTTGTGCATTTTATAATGACCTCATTGTCTGCTCATTTCGACACCTTCAAAATTAACTTTAGCGCTATGAAGGATAAATGGTCGATGAGTGAACTAATAGCAATGTGTGTGCAAGAAAATGGTGGCCTTAAGTTGGGCCAACCTAAAGTGTTCACCTTACTACTACTGCTAATTCCATTAAGAGGAAGGATAATAACAGTAATAAGACTGCAAGTTAAGTTCAAAAGGATAATCATGGTGCTGTTGCCTCTAGCTTCAAGTCCTTGACGAGCAATCCTAACTGCAAATTCTGATTGTGCCCAGATTGCCCTAAAATCAAGGAGTAGCTAGCTAAGAAAGGTAACTTATTTCCTGTAATATTTGATTCTTTTATGTTTGATGTACCTATTAATACATGTGTGAGTGATTCTAGTTCTATGGTCCATGTGACCAAATCAATACAAGGATTACAAACAATCTAGAAACTATCAAATGACCAAAGAAAGCTTAGAGTTGGAAGGGTTGATCTCTTATATGTCGAAACCATGGAGACTTATGATTTACATATAAACATTCGAAAGTGTATTAGACTAGTAGATACCTTATGTGTACCGGGAATTTCTCGGAACCTTGTATCTATTTTTCTAGTCTAAGACCTTGAAGTTTATGTAATAATTCATGGTTGCGACGAGATTTCCATTACTCATAATAATGAATTCCTTGGTCCTAGTTTCTTGAATGGATTGTTGTTTAAGTTAGAACTAGATCATAATTTGTCACAGTCTTTGTTGTCTCCTAATATTGATGACATAACTCAAACAAAGACAAAAATCATCTAAATAATTAGAGAATTCTTCCATGTTGTGGCATAAACATCTTAGCCACATCTCACGATTTCGCATGATACGACTCATAAAGGATGGAATATTACATTCTCTTGACTTTAGTAATTTTGAAACATGTATTTAATGCCTCAAAGGCGAAATGGCTAAAGGGATTAAGAAAGGAGCCACTAGAAGTTCCAACTTGTTGGAAATAATTTACTTTAATATTAGTGGCCCCTATCCCGCATCCATCACAAGACATACATCATTTATTACATTCATTAACAATTATTCACGTTATATGCACCTATATCTGATCCGAATCCTTACAAACTTTTATTGATCTTAAACCTTTGTTTTTAAACCAACTTGATCGTAAAATAAAAGTTGTGAGATCAGATAAAGGAGGTAAGTATTATGGTAGACATACTGATATTGGTCAAGCTCATGGTTCTTTCCATAACTTTTGAAAGGAACATGGCATAATAAACCAATACACTATGCAGGTTCTCCTCAACGAAATGATGTTGCTAAAAGGAGAAATAGAACCTTAATGGACATGGTAAAGAGTATGCTTTTTCAACACTAACTTACCTACTTTCTTTTGGACTGAAGCATAACTCTATAACCCTAACTAAAAGAAACTGGATCCTAAATCCCTTACATGTTTCTTTATCGGTTATTAGTTTTATGTCTTTCATATACTACTAGCATTATTGACACGCATCATGCCACGTTTCTCGAGAACTAAGAGATCAGTGGGAGCACGACAAATCATAACTTGGATTTGCATTAAGTACAAGAAGCGGGGGGAACCACTCGTCGGTTATTATTACTCCTCCGATAACTCCTCTTGTACCCAACGCTGCTCCTAACATCACTGATCCACCTTCTCTATCAGAATCCTAACCCTCCTAATTAGGATACTACTGATGACAAAGCATCTTATTAATAATGCTAAAGCAAAGCATCTTACTACTAATGCTAAAACATCTTCCTTACTGAACCTGAAAATCAACTCAGGAGATCATCTAGGTCATGCAAGGCCATAACTTTTGATGATTTCATAACTTATTTAACTGAAGTTGAGGACATTGGAAAGCTTACTGATCCTACCTCTTATTAAGAAGCATCGGGCCACTTAGTAGTGGAATGAAGCCATAATTTGAGAGCTTAATTCCATATAGCATAATGATGTTTGGGACTTGGTTGAAATTCTTGAAGAATCCAAACTTGCAGGTTGCAAATGGATCTTCAAAACCAAATTAGACCCGAATGGAAACGTTAAACGCTATAAGGCCAAACTAGTTGCGAAGGGCTTTACTCAAAAGGAATGAATCGATTATCAAGAGACCTTATCTCTTGTCTCTCTTAAAGATTCCTTAAGGATCGTCATGACATTCGTATCTCATTATGATTTAGAGTTACATCAGATGGATGTCAAGATCACTTTCCTGAATGGAAACTTGCAATAAGACGGATACATGTGAACCTGAAATTCCAGAAGGTAAAAAGCACATGGTCCGCAAGTTGAATAAGTCCATATACGGGTTGAAGCAAGCATTATTAAAATGGTACCTTAAGTTTAATGAAGTCATAAAAGGACAAGACTTTCTAAAGAAAACCAAGTGGATTAATACACCTATCTCAAGATCTGTGGGAGTAAATTTACAATCCTTGTTTTGCACGTGGATGATATTATACTTGCAAGTAACAACTTGGATATGTTGCGTAAGTCGAAGATTTATTTTTCGCATAATGTCGACATAAAAGATCTCGGTGATGCCTCTTATGTAAAAGGTATCGAAATACATCGGGATAGGTGTAATGATGTTCTGAGTCTTTCTCAAAAGGCTTATATTGAACACATCTTAGAACGTCATAACATGCAATACTACACACCCGCTATAGCTCTAGTAGTAAAAGGAGACGTATGTAATTGTTTCCGAAGTCCAAACATTGAGATTAAAAGGGAGCAAATGAGGATGATACCTTCCTTATAAGTAGTTAAGAGCATTATGTACGCTCAGGTCTGTATTCGTCCAGATATCGCTTATATTGCCGGTATGCTTGGGAGTTACTTATCTAATCCCGAATTAGCATACTGGAAAGCGGTTAAAAAGGTTCTACGATATTCGCTGAGGACCAAAGACTACACATTAACTTATGGAAGAGGTGACAACTTAGAAGTAGTAAGATGTTCTTATTCCGATAAGAAATCTACTTCTGAATATACTTTTATGATTAGCTGGCAAACCTATCTTTTGACGGAGTTATAAGTAGAAACTGACTGCAACGTCTACCATGATGTCTGAACGTTCATAATATTTTGTCATGAGATGTTTTTAAAGAACCTAGTCAGTGGACTCGAAAATCGTCAACTTTATTTATAGACCATTGAAGCTTTACTGTGATAACTCAGCTACCGTAACTTGCTTGAACAGTAACAGTTCAACTGGCGCTGAGCTGTATCTCGATACAAAGTTTCTGTTTGTACGCGAACGGATTGAGGAAAATGTTCTTTGTATTGAGTACATAAGTACACATAATATGCTAGTGGATCCAATGACCGAAGGTCTTCCTCCTAAAATCTTCGTAGGACACGTGTCGAAGATGAGGCTTACTAAAAGACGTATTATGATAGCATGTTGTACTTATTGGTCATTATTATTACTTTAATGAAAATTTTCCTCATTCAGGTTTTGTTTGTCTATTAGTTACACTTTGAGCTCATAATAGTGTATAGACATTATATAACAAAATTTGTCTTAGTCAATTGATCATTGCTTATTAGTTTTAAATTTGAGTCATAGTTTGACTAGTGGGGGTCCTGAGTTGATGTTCTTCTCTACGACTGTACTTATTGGCTATGATTTCGGTTTAAAACAAAATGAGTATTATCCCGGCCGGACTTACTAAATACTCATAGATAAATGATCGCTTGGTCAAGTGGGAGAATGTTGGAACCACGTTAGTGTGACCGTCACTGATCATCTATCATTCCTGATATGATAATTGACGATAACTGAAATCCCTATGTCTAAGTAAATATATAATGGGCGTATTTACTCTTAAAGACGTAGTATAGGGTTTCCCATTAGATGATTGGAACTATGAGGACTAATGTTACACACATTAAACACCAAAGGGGTTGAATGTGTAAATACTCTCATTATAAATAGAGAGTCATTAACCCTAAGTTTAGGTTAATGAAGAATCACTAATCACACATAATACCCTCCTAAATTCGTGTGTGTCTTCCTCATCAAATTCGTGCATCAAGTTACAGCCGAATTACTCATCCCATTATTACTCAATCATCTTGTTATGGTAACCCGAAATCAATAGCAATTATGTTTTATGCTCTTACAGGTTCCACAGGACGATCTGGGATGTTTTATCACTCGAATCAAATCATGTTTATTCCAACATCATAATATCGTATGCTGATGGTCTACTAGTTTGGAATTTATTTGAAATTCTTCTACATTTAAATTTAATCCTCTTTCTCTCATATATGATTCTCTTAATAAATTTATGGATTTTTATAATAAACGTGCATTAAAAATTTATATACCAATAATATTTTAAAAATCGAGGACTCTAAACAGTCCTCCATTGTACCCTGTATGTCTTGCACACACGAATATTTTGGTCATTTCGATTATATAGCTAGCACGGTACCCGCGCAATGCGGCGGTGGTTGTGGCGGCAACGGTGTGGTGGTGGGGGCGACTGTTGGTGGTGGAGGCGGCGTCGAGTGGTGTAGATAATTGATGTAAAGGTAATTGATGTAAAAGGTTAATGGAAATATTTTGGATAAATGACTGATATTGTAATTTAATCATTAATGGTATTTTTAGATAATTCCTCCATAACTTTTAAATAGAAGTTGTTTTATTTATTAAATAGTATAAAAGTATAGATTAGGTGTATAGGGGAATTAAGATTAAGAAATAAGGGTATTTTGGGTATAAAAAAGTGCTGAATTTCTTAAAATAGAAGAGGTCAATATGCTTTATAAGGTGTTATATATTTGTCATTGAGACTTGAGACTTCAGAGGTTATCACCTTTGGTCCTTATTTTTTAACATAAAAAAAAGTTCATTTGAGAAGTATTTGAATTGGAAAACCATGAAAACTTTTAAATTATAACTTGATGTTTATATGCGAATGATATATGTAAAAATATTCGTTCATATATGAACTATCAAGTTATGGGGGATGGTTATATAAGGCTGTTAGGTATCCAAGCTTAGGTGTGGAACACTCACATATTTGTTTTTTAATCCATAAAATTCATGGGAGCCATACATTTATTCATTAAAAAAAATATATTAAAAAATTAGTATGTAAGGAGTTTCACATATAAGCTTAAGTGTCAGATGACCTTATATTCATTTTTCCCTTATATTATTATATATAAATAGATGATATGTCTTATTTTATACTCATTTCCCACATTGTATTTAGTTGCTTTTGTATGGTTTTTGAGTCGTTTTCGTATACATTTGGTGCGTTTATGGTATTTGTTAGTGTTTCAGGTTGTTAACAGGTACTTGAGCGTAATTCTGGAGGAAACGACGTTTTTAAGGCAAAATAAGTGCTTACGGATTTTACGAGTTCCGAAGCTGCATTTGGAGCTGGTCAACGAAAGTCAAACGACTGGAGCCATTGTGACGCAACTACATGTTGCGCCGCAACCAAATTTCAGAAAGATAAGTTGCGTCGCAACTTGGGTAGTTGCGACGCAACGCATGCAAATCCGGTTCAAGCTCAAGTCAATGAAAGTCAAAGAGGAAAAGCCACATTGCAACGCAACCCTAAGTTGCGCCGCAACCGAAATACAGACAGTTAATGTTGATGCATGTTGATGTGACAACAGCAACTTAGATTTGATTATGTCTTATTCATTTATATGTAATTGATAGATTATGGACTTCATGTTTTAGTAATGATTGATTACATGTTTTGGTGTTATTTATATGTTTATATATGATGTTTGTTATGTATATCATACAAGTACAAACATAATATATGTTAGGTTTCTTGTACATAAAGTACTTGGAAAATAACTAAGCATAGATGTTGATGGTATTTAGTACTAACGAAGATAATCTTCGTTAGGAACTAACGAAGATAATCTTCGTTTTATGGGCTGGACTGCTAAGTTCGTAAGAACAAAGCCCAGCAAGCCCAATATCGATCGTGAACATATATAAACGATTGGAAACCCTAAAGTGAGGGACCAGTTGATATTACACACACCAAAGGCGACTAAGTTCGTTTTCTATGCTATAGCAAACGAAGATAGATCATTTAAGGCTGATTATATTGAAATAATTAGCAATATACACGATAACTAATCAAACTAGTTATCTCGTGAGGATTCCGCACTCACGACATAACAATAGACGATCTCGAGAGCGATCAGTAGCTATCGAGGGACTCACAAGTGGTATCAGAGCCATTCGATATCTTATCGAAGGGTTGAGATCGTTTGTTTGGTTGTTATTCTCCCAAAACCTCCCAAAACACTTTCTGTCGTTAAGTTCGTTTGCCTTACGAACTTAGCAAAACGTAGTCAGAAAACGAATTTAACTTAATTTCGTTCTAAGTTCATCTAACGAAGATAGAAAGCGAATTTATCTCCATTTTCGTTTTGAATCTTCATCAAACGAATTTAACCTACGAACTTAATCTATCTTCGTTCTGAACCTTAGCCTACGAACTTAGCTATATTCGTTCAAAACTTTTGTCCCCAAAATTAAGCTATCTTCGTACTAACACTGTTCTACGAATTTAACCTACGAACTTAATCTATCTTCGTTCTGAACCTTAGCCTACGAACTTAGCTATATTCGTTCAAAACTTTTGTCCCCAAAATTAAGCTATCTTCGTACTAACACTGTTCTACGAATTTAACCTACGAACTTAATCTATCTTCGTTCTGAACCTTAGCCTACGAACTTAGCTATATTCGTTCAAAACTTTTGTCCCCAAAATTAAGCTATCTTCGTACTAACACTGTTCTACGAATTTAACCTAATTTCGTTGGATTCTTATCTTCGTTAGAATAGTATTTTTCACTTATGGCTTCTTCATCCTCAACCAACAATGCTGTTGCCCAATATCTCAATTCTCTAGTTTATCATGATCATCTGGTAGGGCGTACTAATTCTCCACCAAAGTTAGTCTCATTAGCTGACTTTTGGGCGTGGAGAGGTCGATTTGAAGATTTCATTCAACGAGAAGACTTGAATATGTGGCTCATGATCACTGAAGGTTATGAATGGCCCACTCTTACTGTGAATGGAGTTACTTCTACATACAAGGTGGGAGAATTAACGGGCGAAGAAAAGGCTAACTACGCCATTGAAGTAAAGACTCTTTCCACACTTCGTATGTGTATTCCTCAAGAGTTGGTGCACTTGTTTCCTAAACAAGAATACAAGACTTCAAAGCAATTGTTCGATGCTATTGAAGCTCATTGTGAAGGTGATCCATTATTGAAGCAAAATAGAATTAAAATGCTTAAGAAACAATTTGATTGCTTCAATGCTACAAAGAATGAACTAGTTGAGGATCTTATACTGAGATATCAACATCTTCTTGCTGAATTAGCTTATTTTGATCTTAGATACACTCCTACTGAGATAGTGGATAAATTCCTGGATGGTTTGCCGAAAGCATACAAAGAGTTTCGTCATGGATTGCAAGAAAGAGCTGATTACGCATCTCTTCGAATAGATGGAGTTATATCCACTCTAAGAAACAGAGAAATGAAGGATAAGGCAAAAGATCTTCAAGACAACTTCACACAAGATCCATCTCTCTATCATGCCACTATGAAAAATCCAACAGCTGACGTTAATGCTTTCTTTTCGGGAGTTGGTAATACTGGTGAGACAGACAATTGTGGTGCACAAATGGATGGAGATGATTCTTTTGGATTCATGGCTACTGATGCTGGTAACAAGGGTAAAAGGGCTAATGACGGTGCAAAGACTGGAAATATGAAATTCGGAAACATTTCATCTTCTTCTGCGGGTTACAAATCCATGCCTATGAATATGAAATCAGCTGAGGGTAGGATGAATGTATTTGCTGCAATGTGTGCTGCACATGAAGCTTTTGTTGCAGGAAGAATCACAGATCCAGCACTTATTGATGAAGATTACGATCAGATAGATCCAGATGATGTTGAAGAAATGGATCTGAAATGGCAATTGGCAATGATCACCAGGAGAGTACAAAAGTTTATGAATAGAACAGGAAGACAGCTTACAGGAGGTACTCAAGGATTTGACAAGTCAAAGGTGAAATGCTATAACTGCGAAGGTTTTGGACATTTTGCCAGAGAATGTCAACGGCTTAAGAGAGAGGCAAATGTTACTCCTGCACGTCAAGATAGAGGTGGTAATCGTCCGTTCAATCAAAATCCTACTAGAGCTCTTTTGTTAACTGATGATACTACTGCAAATGTCACTGGAAATGACAAGGCTATAGTAGTTGTTCAACCAGATGGTTCTTATGTTTGGAATCTTCCTCATGATGAGAACAATAACGCTTATTTGGCCGAAATTCTTGATGATATGGCTCAAATAGTTGATTCTCCAGATGATTTCATGGACACCACAGTCTACCACAGTGAAGAGCAATTGTATGAAAATACTAAAAGTTCGAATGTGGAATCTGTTGCTGCTGGTGTATATGATACTGATTCCGAATCTGACAATGAGTTAGAAGAAGTCAAGAACCTTGATGAAGTGAAAGCTACTGAAGAGGTGAAAGCAGCTGAGGTTAAAGATGATTCTGCCACAGAAAAGAGTGAAAAGACTATTGAGGAGCAGATGCAAGATTTTGTGATTCCGGCTGGCATGACTGTGGATGACTTTGTAGCTTACATGGCAGATTGCAAAGAGGCAGACCAACAGGTATCTTATTCTTTACATACTATTGTTCATGTTTGCAAAATTGTTAATCGCATGTTTGATGAACTTGAACAAAAGAATGAACAAATTAAGAAATTAGAATCTGTTGTCAATACTGCTCATGATGAAAGAGATAAATTAATTAAAAAGGTCTAACTGTAAATGATAAAGAAAAATTTTTCAAGGAAAAGATTAGATCCTTAGAATCTGACATTAGAGCAATGAAAGATAAAGTCAATCATTCTGTGGCTATAGAAAGAGTAAGTAGTGAAGCTTATTCCTTGTTAGCTAGAAAGTGTGCTACCGTAGAAAAGGAACTTGCTGATGCTAGGATAGAAATCTTGGAATTTAAGGCTAAATCTGATTCTGCTAGACATTCTGAGCTTTTGATGCATATGAAAAAGTTTGAGAATTCTTCTTCTAAGAGTTTTGAAACTGCTAAGATTTCTTATAAAGATGTGCCTCCTCCTTTCAATAATAACTATACTCCTATTGAACCTAATATTCCTGAAATCCTACTTCAACCTAGTGTTGTAGATGGTAAACCAAAAGACTCAATTTCCGAGGCAAAGTTGCCTGAGGGAACAAAAGAGTCTAAAGGAGGTTCTTCTCAACCTAACAAGGAAGAGAAATTGAAAGGTGTTGCTTTAAATCAGTCTACTCCTTATGGTCAGAAAGATAGTATTGTACACTTTACACTTCATAAGAGTAATAGGGTCTATACTGAGTTAGAATTCCCATTAGAATCTATTGACCCTAAGAGGATTGATAAAGTCTGGGATGTTGCTATTGAGGATATGAAGAAATTAAGTCAGCAACGTCTCACTCCATTACCTAAGCAGTCTAGGATTAGAAAATCTGAAGACAACTTAGCCGTTAATGAAGAAGCAACTAAGGTTTTAAAGCACATCTTAATGCCTGCACTTAAGAAATCTTCAAGTAAAGATAGACATGAGAAAGATGGTGCTAGAAAGTCTAGGATTTCACCAACTAAACAAGACCCTGAAAAGGAAATTCAAAGAAAAACAAGTAAGTCAGTGGACACTAGTGCTAATAATGAATCTGTAGGTACCGATAAAAAGGTAGATACAAACAAAAAGTTCAAGGTCCTCTCTTGCTTTGCTTGTCATGAAAAGGGTCATGTTTATAGTGTATGTCCAAATAGACCTCGAAGATCAGGTTCTCCTTCAAAGGCTTCCACTTCAGAAGGAAAAAGGGGATTGGGTAATAATAAACAGGTTTATGAGGCTAAAGTTCAATCTTCTTCAAAACCGTTTACTATACCTCAACGACGTGAATCTCCATTGAAAGGTTCCTCAGGAAATGTTCATAGGATTTCAAATCATTTTCAAACACCTCCACGACCTGATCGTTCTGTTCCTAAAAGTCAAAATTCATTCTATGACCAAATTCATTCAAGTGTTCGATCTTATTATGGCCCTCATTCTCCTAGATCTTCTCCGTCGAGAGGTCAGAAGTCTTCTCCTGTGAGAAGACGAGATGAGAATCATGTTCTACCCACGGCTTCTAGCAATGGGTATTGGACTGAACTGATTCTAAGGGATGAGAAGGGACGACCCAAACCTCAGAAGGTTTGGGTCCCCAATGAAAACTAATTTCTCTCATTTTATGTGCAGGGAGTTCCTAGGACACCAATTCATTTATGGTACCTTGACAGTGGATGCTCCAGGCACATGACAGGGGACAGGAAACTCTTGTCCAATTTTACTGGTATAAATGGGTCGTATGTTTGTTTTGCTGGATCCAAGGGCGGCAACATCACCGGTCAGGGAGATGTCGTCAATGGACAACTTACTCTAGAAAGAGTAAACTATGTGGAACAACTTACTCATAATCTAATGAGTGTCTCACAGATCTGTGACAAGGGCAACAATGTTCATTTCACAGAAAAGGAGGCATTCATCTTGAAGCCGGGTTTCGTTATTCCAGAAGAATGGATTATGCTCAGAGCTCCTAGGAAGAGAGACATCTATGGCTTAGTTTTAGGTGTTGATAATCCAACGGAGCCCCTCTGTTTGTTGAGCAAAACAAATGAGTCTGAATCTCTCCTCTGGCATCGAAGAATGGGACATATCAACTTTCGGAAGATGAATGAACTTGTTAATCTTGGTTTAGTTGATGGTTTTCCAGTTAAGAAGTTTGGGATGGAAGATAAATGTGTACCATGTTTAAAAGGAAAGCAACACAAGAATCCTCATAAATCAAAGGTGCACAACACTATATCCAAACCATTCGAACTACTTCATATGGATCTCTTTGGTCCTGTGAACGTAAGAAGCATTGGAGGGATGTTCTACTGTTTGGTGATCACTGATGATTACTCAAGGTATTCATGGGTATTTTTCTTGAAGACAAAGGACGAGACCGCATACCGGTTTATGGATTTTGTTAGACAAGTTGAGAATGTCCATGAAGTTAAAGTTAAGAGAATCAGGAGTGACAATGGCACTGAGTTCAAGAACAATACTCTTACGGTTTTTTGCTTGACCAAGGGTATTCAACATCAATTTAGTACACCGTATGAGCCACAACAGAATGGAGTAGCTGAGAGGAAAAACAGGACTTTGATAGAAACAGCTAGGACGATGCTTGCTGATTCAGGGCTTCCTGTTACTTTCTGGGGGGAGGCAGTGAATACAGCTTGTCACATTTTAAATCGGGTTTTAACAGTTAAACGGTTCAAGAAAACTTGTTATGAACTTTTGCACAACAAAAAGCCCAATTTGCAAAATGTTGAGCCATTTGGTGTTCCTTGTACTTTTCTTACGGTACTTCCTCAGGGTAAATTTGATCCTAAATCAGAGGAGGGTTTCTTTTTAGGTTATGTACCTAGTACACCAATTCGGCGTGTGTACAATCAGAAATCTGGCAAAGTAAATTTTGGTACAAATGTGGTAATTGTCAGTCATAAACCTGCTGTACACATTGGTCCTGCTAATGACTTTGATTATGATGGTGTCTTCACCTCTTTTCGTGGTCCTGTTTCTTTTACAGGTGTTCCGATTATGGAAGATGTAGTTACTCTTCATGATCCACTTGAAGGCGGGCCGGTTCCTGTCTCTTCTCCTGTTTCTTCACCATTCATTAAGCCTGCTTCTAAATCTGGAGAGTCAAGTGGGACCAAAGAAGCAGACTCTACTTTAGAGACTGCTCCTAAAAATCTTACTGATCCTTTACATATACCGCTACCTGATGATCCTTTCTATGATACTGACGACACGGAAGGTGAAAATCAGGAAGAGCCTAAAACTCCAGAACAACATGTCCAGACTAACTTGGGGAATGATCTTACAGTCGACACGGTTCCTCAAACAAGAGTCAACAAGGATTAACCAGTAGAGCAAATCATTGGTGATGCTTCTGCCTCTGTTCGCACGAGGAATCAGAATAGGAAAATTTGTCAAGTATGTTTGCTGAAGTTAAGGATTCTGGGGCAATTACTTGGTACTTGTACTTTTGCTTCATCTCTCAGGTTGAGCCTAAAAATGTTGGAATGGCTCTTAAAGATCCGTCATGGGTTGAGGCGATGCAAGAAGAATTGGCTCAGTTTCGGAAGCTTGATGTATGGAAGTTAGTTGACTTACCTCATGGTGAATCTCCTTTATCTACGCGATGGGTTTTTCGTTGTAAAAAGGATGACAAAGGTGTTGTCACTCGCAATAAGGCTCGGTTGGTAGTTAGAGGATTTGAGCAACAAGAAGGTTTTGATTACGATGAGACTTTTGCACCTGTAGCTAGACTAGAAGCTATTCGATTATTTCTGGCATTTGCTAGTTATCAAGGTATAAAGGTGTATCAACTTGACGTAAAGAGTGCCTTTTTGTATGGAGAAATTAGAGAAGAAGTGTATGTAGATCAACCTCAAGGGTTTGAGGATCCAGATTTCCCCAATAGAGTATATCGTCTTGATAAGGCTCTATATGGTTTACATCAGGCTCCTCGATCATGGTATGAAAAACTGTCTACTCATTTGCATGGAAATGGTTTTACTCGAGGTTCTATTGACAGCACGTTGTTCATCAAATGGAAAGGGAAGGACTACTTGCTTGTACAGGTTTACGTTGATGATATCATTTTTGGTTCATCTGATAAGAACATGTGCAAGGAGTTTGAGCAGAGCATGAAGGCTAAGTTCGAAATGAGTGCTATGGGGGAATTAACTTTCTTCCTTGGATTACAGGTGGATCAACTGAAGGATGGGTTCTTTATTCATCAGAGCAAGTATGTTCAAGATCTTCTTACCAGGTTTCGAATGACCGATGCTAAAGATGCAATTACTCCCATTCAGACTAATCATGGGTTGTGTCTTGATAAGACTAATGATCCAGAAGTCGATGCAACTCAATATCGGGCTATCATTGGTTCCTTGATGTATCTGACGGCTTCACATCCAGACATTACCTTTGCTGTTTGTATATGTGCTAGATATCAGGCTAATCCGAAAGAGTCACATTTGAAAGCTGCGAAAAGGATTCTTCGTTATGTGAAGGCCAAGCCTCGTCTAGGGCTTTGGTATCCCATGCATGGTTCCTTTGAATTCAAAGCTTATACTGATTCGGATTATGGTGGCTGCAGTTCGGATAGGAAATCAACGTCAGGTGGATGTCAGCTTTTAGGGGGGAGAATTATATCGTGGCAGTGCAAGAAGCAGACATCTGTTGCACAGTCTACTTGTGAAGCAGAGTACATAGCTGCTGGTCAATGCTGTTCTCAGGTACTTTGGATACAGCAACAATTGCGCGACTATGGTATGGATATCTCAGACTCTCCCATTTGTATTGATAATAAGTCTGCCATAGACATTACTAAGAATCCGAAAAACTTTAAAGTCACCAAGCACATAGATATAAAGCATCACTTTTTGCGTGACTGTTTTGAGAAAAAGCTTATTCATTTGGAAAAGGTTGTTACTGATGATAACCTTGCTGATCTTTATACTAAAGCTTTTGATAGACCTCGTCATGAGTTGTTATATCAAATCAATGGTATGAAGAATGCCGAGTAGTTTCTCTCAAAGAACTTAAATTTTCTTTTTGTGTCTTAGTAGTTTAAGTCGTACAGAGATAGAGTCAAAAAATACAAAAAGAGTTGTCTTAGTATAAGTCTGTATATATCTAGTGTCAGAAAAATACAAAAACATCTGAAAAATAGAAAATCCAAAAATATAATAAATAAAGTAAGGTTACTGCACTACATGATAAGACGTGACGATACTTTAGCTTTTAAGCCTACTTAATTGTACTTTAAAATGCTCAGTTCAGTGATACCATTATATGATGTATCGATAGGCACAAAGTACCAAGGTTTCCTTATAATCTGAACTTAAATGTATACAATGTTCTTATGGGAAACGTATTCAGATATATGGCTGAGAATACTTGTTCTTAAAATAGGCAAGTCCTTTAAATCTTATGAAAGATCTTGCATTATAATTATGTATATTTGGTCTTTATAAAGAAGGTCTCGGGTACATATATGTGTATGTATTGCTTTTTTGGATGTATATTTGTGACAAAATATTCAAATTCAAATATCAAATAAATCTGTTGAAAGTATGAAGCTAATGTGGCCTTTGAGATTCGAACAAGTAAGTCCTTGGGGTGTCTTTGTATACCTAGCCTACCTAAAGTTTCCAACTTGGGATAGGTTGTCAGAAAGTTCGCTACACGGGTCTCATAGAAAGTCACGGGTTTTCATAAGTGCTTTAAAGTAAAATTAATGTCACAAATATACAAGTACTTGGCATTATGCAATGTTAAGTATATTTCCGTACGTGAGTCAAGTTATGTCGCTTTCCGCGTGAGGAATCACCGACCTGTCACCGCTGACTTGATTCTTAAAGACTTTCTCACTTTAATCACCAAATGTCTTAACCTTAGTGCTTGTTTCGATTATGAGAGTGTATCTGAATATGGGGCATATAAGTTCGCAAACTAAAATTGTGGCATGAGTAACTTACTAGGTTACATGGTGACTGTCCTTGGCTCAAGTAATACGAAAGTGCCACAAACCAAAAAGGAGACTGGAAGTACCGAGTGTTTAAGAGGACAAACATATTGGTAATCGTTTTTGGATCACTGTTCATAACTAATAATAAGAGAATTATTTCTCGCTGGTAGGCTTATGTAAATGCTAATCTGATCTGATCAGCAGTACCCTAGTCACTTGTAAATAATGAATAAATTAAGATAACTATTGTGTATAGAATAGTTTATGATTCTGTAATTTTTATTCTAATTTATTTTTTCTATTTTATTGAGTCAAAATAAGTATTTTCATAAGTTCTTATTGCACGAGAGATTCTACTTAAATTCTGTTGAGTATATGTTTTGCTGAATTCATTCATTTGAATTCTTGATGAGGTTATGTGTTTAGTTCAAAAGAAGATTTTCTGATATGGACATTAATTTGTTTAAGTTTAGAAAATGATCTTTTAAATCTTTTGTGATAAGTCAATGTTATTTGAATTCTCACAAGTTTCAGTGTTTACAAGTTATGAATTTAATTAATAACTTGGTGATCTTTAGGGTTTGACAATGGAATGACCTCACTTGATCTTTTATTAGAATCTTGAGTATTTCGTAATTGTTAATCCTAATGTTGTGTGTTTTCACTTGAATTTTCTGCATTACTGTGTATTTGCTCTTGTTCCGTCAATGAGTTTTTGGTAAGTCTGCAGTGTTCAGGTTAAGAAGATAAAGTTGGAGTGCTGATCTTTGTTGCAATACTGTGTTATTCATACAGATGATATCGTGGAAACGGGATTTTTGGTGTGAAATGACAATATTGTGATGCAAATATGAGCACGTGAAGGATGAATACATGAATCTGTCTTTGGAGTATTTATTTACTTTACATTTCATGTATTTAGTGAAAATAATCAGTGTTGATACATGTTTCTTTTAATTTCCGTACCTTGACTTATGACTTGATTTCGGAAACTTTATAACGTTCTTCATTGGATTTTTGGACTATTCATTGTTTGTTAATTTTGTAGATGGCATCTAATATGGGACTTAAGTGTTTCAAGATGGTTGGCCGTCAAGCATCTCAATGATTAGAGACATACTCTCCGTATCATGGTCGTGGTTGGTATCGCTGTTAATATGTTCATTGATTATTTTCAGGTTTGTTATTGGTTGATTTTAGACCTTGGGGTTCTGTTTTTAATTCAAGATTATAATGTTTGTAAAATACTTGCATTATGATGATGATTTTCAGATGGTGGTACTTTTTGGTACAAAGCATGAACAAGTTGCTTTTAACGAGTTGTTGCTATGTACAGGATTAGGTCAAAGGGGTCGCATTGTGGAAAGTTTCGTGATGACGAATCTTGAAAAAAAAATTCTAAGTACAAACTTGTTCTTACGAAGATAGTGATTAACTTCGTTTGGAATTGTACTTCAGAAAATTGGACTCATTTTGTTACTTCTAAATTCGTTTCATTTGGTTTAAACGAAGATGACATCTATCTTCGTTCCCTTTGAGTTTACGAAGATTAACTTCGTTCCACTTATGTTCGACCGACCTTTTTACCCGACCCGTTTTGACCCATCTTTTAACCATCTATATAAATATCAACTTAATTCGTTCTATCTTTTACATTGCCTTCATTCTTAAAGAAAAACGAATTTGAGCTGAATAAACCCCTGTATTTTCATCAATTAAATCACTTGATTTCATTTGATTCTCTGCTTGTTGTCTCGATTATTGTTGAAATAAGTGATTCAGGTATATTATTGAGCATCGTCATTCACAAATCCCCAATTCTAGATTCTTGATTTTGCCCAATTTTTACATGCACTCATTCGGTTTTGATTTTTATATATTTTTAGGGTTTAATTTCGTTGTTAATTTTAATCCATTGAATCCTTAATTCGTTTCTAAAATCGAAATAGGTTATGCTTCTTTTAAGTGTTACAAATGTTTTTGTAATTAATTTTGGGCAAATCAAGTGATCTTCAATGTTTTAAGAATCAAATGTTTGATTTTGGAACCAACAGGCTGTTCAGAACCTCTACGAACTTAGACTTCGTTTATCTCTACGAACTTAGGTTCTCAAACAGAGTGTACGAACTTAGATTTTTTCAACTAACGAACTTAGGAGATTTTGTGACAAACGAACTTAGTAATGCTTCTAAGCTATCTTCGTTCATTGTTACCCAACGAACTTAACATCTATTTTTGTTTATTGTTATCCAACGAATTTAAAGTCTATCTTCGTTCATTCCTAACTAACGAACTTAAGGTCTATCTTCGTACACTTTTACCTTACGAACTTAAAGACTAATTTCGTACAGTTCCAACTTATGAGATTATTGATTAAGTTTATCTAAGACTGCTATTCATTTCTTGTTAGATTAATTGTTTTTTTTTTTTCAATTATGATTTGTTTTGCAGAAATGGCTCTTGCTCCACGTCAGTTCTTTAAGAAGCACAATCTGGCCTTAAATCTGGATCCAGATCAGCATAATTGTGAACGCTATCATGAAATGTTTGATTTTATTGCTCGTTCTAGGCTTTCTTTTGCATTCTGTGATTCCCCTAGATTGGTTAGGCAGTATATCGATGACTTCTGGAGGACTGCTCATCAGGTCATGGTTAATGGTCGTAGCTTTGTTAGAGCAACTGTCGAAGGAATCACTTTTGATTTTAATGCTGCGATACTTCGTGAAATTCTGCACTTGGGTGATGAATCAGACGAAGCAGTAGAATTAGCTTATGATTTTGACCTAATTCGTCGGTGTTTTCAAAGAATGGGATATGTTGGTCAAATAAAGCTTCCTTTTGATAAGAGTGGATTTCAAGGACGTTGGAGATACCTTGCTTACGTGTTGTTAGTAAGTTTGAGCAATCGTAAGGCTGGATTTGATCAGCTTTCTGCTCAGATTTCTTCACAGATGGTTGCTTTGGTTTATAATCGACCTTATCCGTTTTCAACATACTTCTATCATGCGTTTGTTGATCAAATCAATGCCAAGGCGAAGAATAGGTTTCTATTATATCCTCGTTTTGTTATGGCGATAGTTAGACATTTCTGTCCGAACTTGATTTTTGATCAAGGTCCTCGCTATGTACCACATGCTTGGCCTTTACGTATATTTGCTGATTTAGATGCCAATACTCGAAATGTAGCTGGTCTAAATAATCCACCCTTGTTTGGTCACTTAATTAATCCAAATTATCGATCTCGTTTTGAGAATGATATGTTAGTGGATGATGAAGACAATTCTGATCATGAGAATGAAGAAAGTTCAGAGGATAGTTCGGATGGTGATTCTGATGATTCTGATAGTGGGAATGATGGTGGTGATGATGTTGTTGAAGCAGACACAGATGAATATGATAGTGTCGCTGCTGATTCTGGTAATGAGCATCGAACTAAGATGGCTCATGATGTACCTGCTGTTTCAGGAAGTGATAATTCATATCACTTTTCACGAGAAGATGTACTTGGTGCTTTACGCCGAGAGCGTCGGAGTAAGGCATGTCATTCTTCACCGATTCTTTCTGAGACGAATCAATATGTTCAAGAAGAACTTAATCTGGATGTGAATGTTGGTGCTGAACAAGAAGTTGTATCTGATTATCAAGAACAATTGAAACATAGAGGTATGACATCAAGTCCATTACATGAAGGTACAAGTAATGTTGGATCGAAGAGGACACTGGATGCTCCTCTCACTTATCGCAGAGCTAAGCGTGCAAGAATTTCTGAGGATACTTCAGTACCTGTAGCTGCTGCTGATATTCCTGCTGTCTCAACAGCACCAGTTCCTACTGTTGCTGGCAGTGTACCATTACGTCCACTTTTGCCTCCTGCCAGATTAATATTGCCCAGATTGCCTACTTTTCCTCCTATTCCTTCAGATTACTCCCTGGTTAGGCGTATAGATGTTCTTCAGGCTCGTGTTGATACGTTAGAGTCTGATCTTACAAATGTTCGAGGTACTTTAACCTTTTTGATCAACTGGGTCAAGAATCAAGGGGGAGATGTTCCTGAAGAAGTCTGCAGATTATCAGCAGTTCAGCCAAGACGTCAGAATGATGATGATGATGCTGATGATGCTGGTAATAGGAGTGATTCTCGCCCAGTTTCTAACAAAGGAAAAGGGGTTGAGACTCAGGGGGAGACAGAAAGAGATACTACCCAGACTGGTACTTCTGGTGCGGGTGGTTCAAGTGCTCCTCGAGAGGCTGAAGTTATTGAAGCACTTGATTCAGGTAATTCTTCGAAATCGGTTGATTATTTAAGTGATGATCAAGTTGAAGCTGAAACTGAACGATTAAAGCGTGAAGTTAAGGCAAAATTTGGACATGACTATAATACCGAAGAAAATGCTTTTCATTCTGTATTTGATAACTTATTAGATAAACAGCAAGAAGCAGAAACTGAAAGAGAAAAAGAATTACAGATTCAAAGGCAAACAGCCTTGGAATCTGATTCTGATTCTGATTCAACTTATGATTTTGATAAAGATTGATAAAGTATATATTAGGTTGCATGTAATAAGTTTACGACATGTGAATGTAATTTATCTTATTTCAATGCAATTATATTTCATCTTTATTATTATTATCATGATTATTCATTATATTCCGGTGTTCATTTTGTGTAATCTTAATAGATGATACAGATGATACAGAATTACTTTTCGATGGTGATGAACTTGAGGAGGGTGAGCTTGTTCCTGAACCGGATATGAATATATTCAAGAAACCTTATGGGTTTGATGATGTTTGGGATTCTACTCCTGAAGACCCATCTTTGGAAGAAAGAAAAGAGATGGAGATAAAGAGGAAAGAAGTTAAGGAAAGAATGCTTCAAACTTCAATTAGTAGCTCCGCTAAAGTTTTAAACTTCGTGGTATATGCTAGGATTGATGATGCATTGATTCCTTTTCACTGGGAAATCAATTTGACAAGACCTTTTAATCCAAATAATTATCCTGTACCTCTCAGAGAAGATGATCCACTACATGAGATTGATAGACTTGTGCCTGGTCAAAGAATCAATGATTATATAGTCACATGGGATACTATGAAACCCATCATGTATTGGACTCATATCTCAGATAAAGATGCTGCAAGATATAAGACAATAATCTGGAGTTGGTTTTATGATGAAGAACTGAAGCTGTTTGTTCTTAAAAGACCAGAAGGTTGTCAATATCTAGCATGGCGTGAGAGACATTTCAGAAGTTTGTGTGAAGAAGACTTACATGAACTAGGAAATAACAGGATTATCAATCCAAGTAGTTATGGTCTTGCAGATGTGATTGGTAAGAACCTTCATGAAGATTTCAAGTTGAGGTCGAATATGAAAGACTCTGAAAAACCAAAGTTTCATATTGAACCAAGACGAAAGAAGAAGGTGGTGAAGCCAGATAAAAGTGTTGAGTATATTCAACGTGATATCAAATGTATGATCAAAGTCCCTGCCAAGAAATGGGCACAAGATGTCTTGGATAAACTGGATAATTGGGAGATTGATCGAAATTCTGGTGAAGCTAAGATGTATGCAGATTCAAAGAAGAAGATATTGTTGAGAAGGATGTATGATCCAATGCAGTTGGTGAACTTCTCAAGAAATGATCAGAGAAAATTATACGATACTGAATGCTCATTTTTACCATTTTGGAAGAATGAAGAAGATAAATATCGTAAGATTCTCCAAGTTTGCTTACATGAAAATATCCATGCAAATAGCAAACGATTGTTATTTGATGGATGATGAAGATTTTTGAAGACTGAAGAAATCGAAGATGCTGCTGTCAAGGGGGAGTTTGTTGATGCATGTTGATGTGACAACAGCAACTTAGATTTGATTATGTCTTATTCATTTATATGTAATTGATAGATTATGGACTTCATGTTTTAGTAATGATTGATTACATGTTTTGGTGTTATTTATATGTTTATATATGATGTTTGTTATGTATATCATACAAGTACAAACATAATATATGTTAGGTTTCTTGTACATAAAGTACTTGGAAAATAACTAAGCATAGATGTTGATGGTATTTAGTACTAACGAAGATAATCTTCGTTAGGAACTAACGAAGATAATCTTCGTTTTATGGGCTGGACTGCTAAGTTCGTAAGAACAAAGCCCAGCAAGCCCAATATCGATCGTGAACATATATAAACGATTGGAAACCCTAAAGTGAGGGACCAGTTGATATTACACACACCAAAGGCGACTAAGTTCGTTTTCTATGCTATAGCAAACGAAGATAGATCATTTAAGGCTGATTATATTGAAATAATTAGCAATATACACGATAACTAATCAAACTAGTTATCTCGTGAGGATTCCGCACTCACGACATAACAATAGACGATCTCGAGAGCGATCAGTAGCTATCAAGGGACTCACAGTTAAGTTGCGCCACAACTTGGCACGTTGCGACGCAACGCCTTCAGATCTGGGCCAGCCACGAGTCAACAGAAGTCAGAAAGTCAACGCGGTCAATGCCCATTGCGACGCAACTTGGGTAGTTGCGACGCAATGAGGGCCGAATTTTGAAAAGTAATTTAGGGCATTATAAATAGCTTGCAAAACATTCACAAACCCTATCTCATTTTTCTCCAGCCGTTTTCACCATCTTTTGAAGGGGTTTTTCATCCGATTAATCATCTTTGAAGATCAAGAACACGATTGGATCATTCTCGTTATTTGCTTTTCATTTATTGTATTCGGTAACGATGAATTCTCTTATTTCGATTTGTTATTTCATTTCAATAATGAGTAGCTAATCATTTTATCATCCATCTTGATGAAGTGAGACAATATGTAAGGATTGCACTATTTTATTAATTCAAAGTTGATTTCAATTATCGTTGTGTCGAGATCTTGATGATTTGATTCTTAATCAATTATTTTTATGATATTGGTGATATATATGTTCTTCGTTAGTGGTACTAGTTGAACATATACGTGATTTCAATTAATTATCTATAATCAATTTTCACTAGTTCATGGTATGATAGTGAATATCATTTTAATAAAAAGAGTCATTTTGTCAACGTGTTGATTAACGGTTGGTGGTATCACGTTGTCTCCACACAGATACAATTGTTAATTTGATGATCAAATAAACTAGTTTGTTAGGGAAATTGTTTTAAGCATTGGTGGTACCGGCTTTTACAAAGGAACTAATTAATTAGGTGATTTAAATGATTTTACAAACGTTGGTGGTACCAGTTTGTGTCTTTATTTTGTCACGATTATCTTTATCAACTCAATTGAATTTGAACTTCATTTATGTGCAATCTAAACATGTTGTCGAGCGGATTCAAGATGGATGCCTTTTAAATTCTTGTTTCAAACAAAAGCTCTTTTTTCGATTAATCCTGAGGGATTACTAACTTTTTTACTAACTAATTGCAAAGTGACAATTCGGTCACAAAACCCCCCTGTTTACTTGAACTACTTTATTTCAACAATTACTTTACTTAAGTCCTTGTGATCGACCTCAGATTTACCAAGTTAACTATACTATATACGAACGGGTTCACTGCCCGCAAGTGTGTAGTAGTCAGTCGCTAGGTGATTCGTGTTTATAAATTTAAGACTCGAAATTACACATCAAGTTTTTGGCGCCGCTGCCGGGGACTTTTGTTTAGTAGTTGTTTAATTTTGTAGTTCGATCCTTTCTCACATTTATTTGTGAGAAAGTTAATTGCTTTATTAGATAGATTTTATTTTTAGTTTTTAACATTCATATTGTTCCAGGTGCGGTTAACGGTTTGTTTGTGGTGATTGTGCGGGTCTTGTAGTTGATGAACACTAGAGCTTCTAGCCGACCCTTGCATAGTCCTTTGTCTAATCCGGGGAGAGCCAGACGCCGCCTAGCACCAAGATACAATCAACAACCACCACCCACCAACAACATAGATCTAGAAACCACCGATCAAGTCCAATAGGACGTTAATTCAGACGAGTATTTTCTCCAGAAAGCTTCAACATCAGAAGATCAACTTATTAG
Organism: Erigeron breviscapus; assembly: GCA_034093135.1. Taxonomy (NCBI): domain Eukaryota; kingdom Viridiplantae; phylum Streptophyta; class Magnoliopsida; order Asterales; family Asteraceae; genus Erigeron; species Erigeron breviscapus. Next base: position 2,826,749 of record CM067174.1, read on the forward strand.
CAGGTTGAACGAAGCAGGAGAGATATTTCAAACAGGTGAAGAGTCTGAATCAGAAGAAGAAGAAGAGAAAGTTCAGACACCTCAACCGAATATAATTGTACCTCCTCAGAACATCAGAAATCAGGTTCAGCAAGGAAGGAGGAACAAAATGGGTGATGAACAACCAAGAGATAGGAATGACACTCCCTATGGGGAAAGGAGAAGAAACATCCCAACTAACCGGGGCACAGCTATCCGCGCCCCTACTATTTCAGTAAACTTCTCTCTAAAGGGTAATCATCTCAAGAGTATTGAGGAGGATAAGTTTGACGGGGTTAGAAGGTGTGACCCTTATGCTCATATTGAGAGGTTTGGGAAGATTTGCCGACTGTATCAGTATGGTGAAGGGCAAGCTGAGGTTGTAAAATTAGAGCTATTTCCATTGACTCTTTGTGGAGATGCATCTTCATGGTTTAAAGAGCTACCTGAAGACTCATTCACTTCTTGGGCCGAACTCAGAGAAGGATTCATTGATGAGTTCTATTCAGTAAGAACCCAAAGGAAATTTGAAAATCAAATTAGAGCTTTTTGTCAAGATCCCGGTGAAGATATTGTAGTTGCTTGGAAGAGATTCAAGGAGATGCTAAGGAATTGCCCGGGACATATCATGACTATTGAGGAGATTGTTGAGATCTTCTATGATGGATTAGATAGGAAGACTCAAAGGGAGCTCGGATATGCATTTGGGGGTAGTTTCAATAACATTTCCCCGAATGAAGGTTACAAAATTATTGATGATATGGCCAAGGAGAGCTCAACCCGAGAAGAAGACCGAGCCAAGAGATCCGGGAGAAACAATGTCGCTAAAGTTGAGACTAGCGAAGATTCAAAGTTGGTTGCTGAAGTTAAGGCTCTCTCAAAGCGTATGGATGAGAGATTTGATAATCAAGATCATAGGTTTAATAGTCTTGAAAGAGATGTGAAGGTTATGGCCGATGGATGTGACATTTGTGGGAAATGGGTATAAAATACGACATATCAAATCCCCCCACACTTAAGCTTTGCTTGTCCTCAAGCAATTCCAAGCTTAAAAACACAAATTACCTTGGCACATCCATGGAAACAACATTTGATGTGACTAATTTATACCCATTACCCACATCGTTATTGACCATTTATTTATATGTTTTAAGTAGATTTTATGTGCATTTGGCGCGTTTATGGTGTTTGTTAGTGTTTTCAGGCTCTGAACAGGTTCCGCGTTCATTTGGCACATTTTCGGATGATCTTTGGTCAATAAGTGATTTATGATAATCGAGAGTTGGTTTAAGAGGAAGAGACGGCGAGTTTAAGCAAGTTCAAGATTGTAAAGAAGAATTGTTGTTTACAGGCACATGACTGCGCCGCAGTGGGGATGCACCAAGCCCACTGCGCCGCAGCCATTATCCACGGACATTAATTGAATTCACCTCACTGCGCCGCAGTGGGGAATGCAAGGAGATGACTGCGCCGCAGTCACATAAGGAAAAAGGAAGACGTGGAAATGAACTGCGCCGCAGTGGTGGTTGGCTTAGCCACTGCGCCGCAGTCCCTTGAAGGTCAAAGTCAACAACACCTCACTGCGCCGCAGTGAGGGAAGGCACAACATCACTGCGCCGCAGTGGGTGCACGGAGCTGAAGGGTTTAGGTCGGTTTTGCATCAGATTTTTGGAGGAGTATAAATATAAACCATAACCCTAATTCCCAACTTATCAAACATTCTTTCTAGGAGCTGCTCTACAAGGGAATACTCCAAGGATCTAAGCAAGAATTCTTCTTCGTATGATTCATTGAAGATCTACGCGCACCCATCTAGATCGTATTTACTTTTTCTTGTCTTGCAATTTAATTTTCAACAAAGATTGGTACAATATGTTCTATCTTTATTTCATTATTTTCTTTCAATCTATCATGAGTGGCTAGATCTTTAATCATCCACTTTAATGAAACTTGACAAATGATATGATTGCAGTTATTTAATTCAAGAGTTATTTCAATTATTGTTTTGTCGAGATCTTTATCAATTAATTCCTTGTTATTTATTCTTTTGATATTAATGGTTTATGTGTTCATCGTTAGTGGTACTAGGTGAATATATTTATTGTTTCAAGTTGATTGTATATGGTCTTTTGTCTCCGGTTCATGGTATGACGGTGAATGTCAAATCTATAATAGGAGTTAATTGGTAAACGTGTTTAGAAACGGTTGGTGGTACCACGTTTTCATTCACATAGGCATAATTGATAATTGGATAATCAAACAAACTAATTATTGGGGAGATTTTCTAAGCATTGGTGGTACCGGCTTGGGTAATTAAACTAGTAACTTAGGTGTTTGGGTAATTTGCAAGCGGTTGGTGGTACCACGTGAGCATCTTATCCATTCACGATTATCTTGTTAACTCTAAGAATTTGTTCTTAAACGTATGCAATCATATAATGAGTCAAGTGGATTTAAAGTGGATGATCTTCATTATTATTGTCTGAAAATCCTTTATTTTTAATCGTTTTGTCTTTTAATTTTCTTTAATATTATTTGTCAATCGAGGTAGCATTCGGCTACGGTTCCACCTTGTTTTCCAAAACCTCTTAATCAAACAATTATTTCCGAAAACCAATCCCCGTGAACGAACTCGGACTTATCTTTAACTATAATACATACGAACGGGTCCACTGCCCGGTAGTGTGTAGTAGCGAGTTTTAGGTAGTTCTTGCTTTATAAATTTAAAACTCGATTTAGCACATCAACATTTCAGTAATCAAAAAGAAGCTCAACCATAAAGGAAAATGAAAAGAGATGGTTAGGCAGTTTTAATCTTAAATGAAAACTGGAATGTTTGACAATACTTGAATGATACACAAGCCTCAATAACACGACTAAGCATTTTGAACAATTGAATCAATGATATCTCATCTATCCTACTCCAACTAACTTGCTTTTGGGGTTGAATATTTGAATGAGCACTCAAAGCCTAGTCGTGATGCATAATCTTTTACCATAGGCTTGTACTAAAATCGTTCCTTCATCGCCATGGTGCAAGCACCATAACGTCTACCAGAAGAGGTCGTAGAGGGTTGTAATGAATTCAGAGGTTAAACAGGGTATTTAAAAGGTAAGGAAATTTGGGGTAACAAATGGTGTTAAAAGGAAATAACACAACATTTAACAAAGTTTTGACATAATAGTCTAATCCATAAATCCCATGTCATTAGTTGCCAACGGTCCAAAACCCGAGAAGCTTTCCCGATAATACCCCCAATAGAACGATCAAAAACCGACACCATTGTGGTGTATGACATCAAACAACTCAATCAACCAAGACTAACCATGTTGGCTTAAACAAACTTGCCAACCCTAAAATAATCCAAAGAATAAAGCATTACAAAATCCTTTTGTTGGTTATAAAGATGTACCAACTCAACTCAATAGATTGTAGAAACAAATGAAGCTTTTGTTGGTGTAATTGATGAACCAACTTACAAAAATGATTTGACCAAAAATGAGAAATACCAACTGACAGCCCAAGCTCTTTTTCATTTTTTCTATTTTTTTCTTCTGTTTTTCAATTCTTTTATTCTTTTTTTTTTGTGAGCTAATTTTACTCTGACTATAACTGGTATGCTAATATGAATAATCTAGACTTGATCCAAAAATCATGACGAAATCAATCTATTCTTAATAAGCGAGAATATCCCAACCCGACACAATAAGATAAAACCCAAACAATCCACTAGCATAGGCAACCAATGACCCACCAGGACTTCGACTATCGGCATGGCTAGGAAAGGTGTATATTTAGGTGGATTTCATAACAAAATAACAGGCTAGTGACAACATGTTTTCTATTGTTTCTTGCACTAAAAATGAGTGCAACATAAGGGTTTTCACAGGTGGTTCACTAACCAGTGTAGTTAGCTACTAAGCACATTAACAAAACATGCACATAACAATTGTTTACAAACAAGGGATGAATAAACAAAGAACAAAGGGTTTTATCCTAATTTGCCTCTTCTGATAAATAACACGGAACGATCAGTTAGGACAAGTTCTAGTGTGAATCCCAAATAAGATGATTAACCCGACTGGCAAGAAATTCTGAGCTAGGAATATGACCAGTTTAGAATTCGATCCAGATATGGATATTAACAATGAAGTAAATAGACTTAAAGTAAATGCAAGAAACTAAAGTGCTGAAACTATATAAATAATATGTATAATTCAAGTATGTAGCATTGAGAAATGATGTACTTTTCAATGTATTTTAAAACCCTTATTATTAGTATAAGTTTAGTAGATTTGGTAGTTCTTGCTTTATAAATTTAAAACTCGATTTAGCACATCAACATTTCAGTAATCAAAAAGAAGCTCAACCATAAAGGAAAATGAAAAGAGATGGTTAGGCAGTTTTAATCTTAAATGAAAACTGGAATGTTTGACAATACTTGAATGATACACAAGCCTCAATAACACGACTAAGCATTTTGAACAATTGAATCAATGATATCTCATCTATCCTACTCCAACTAACTTGCTTTTGGGGTTGAATATTTGAATGAGCACTCAAGCCTAGTCGTGATGCATAATCTTTTACCATAGGCTTGTACTAA
>CM067174.1:2832373-2867373 GCA_034093135.1 Erigeron breviscapus
TTCACTCTTTTGGGCGCACTACTCCTTGGGTCGATGGTCCTTGATGATTAACCATGTGTTGCAAATTGTTTTCACTCAGATTCATCTTGTTTTAGCTTACCTCCCTACGACCGTTGACCTTGAGGGGATACTCTTCATGACTCCCCGTGCTTCTAAACTCGGGTGTTGAGCGTATATCGCTTTCTCTTGGCTTAGTTGATATGTTCACTAATAGCTTGTCTTTCGATAGAGGTTTTCTAATTCGTATCCAAAGAATAACGCGTGAACTTCTTTCTCGTATACCTCATCTTCATTCTTTATACCAGTTGCAGCGGCAGCAGGTGCAACACCTTCGCCAGTTGCAGCAGCAACTGTAACCCACCGTCAGCAGCAACAGTAACCCCACGGTCAGTAGAAGCAGCAACAGTAAATCCCACCACGACTAGAAGGAACAGTCTTGCTGCAATAGTTTCTTGGAATTCGTATAGTTCTATAGGAATCTTGCAATCGGTAAAACTTTTGATTATTCAGATAAAAAAGATAGAATTTTGTTTGATATATGGGTATTTTGGTAAAAATATATGAATTCCTTTGGAATTTAAACTTTCCTTCAATAAAGAGAAGGAATCTTGAATTCATTCAAATGAAGGAATTTCATGAATTCCAATTCCATATATTTCTCAACCAAACAACCCAAGGAATGGAATCTTGAATTCAATTCCATTGAATTCCTATGAATTTCATAAACCAAACATGCCCTTAGAAACTCAATCCATAACCTAAAACCACAACTATCTTTAATCAAACTCAGCCCTTTATAGCCCTTTCTATGCATTCGGACCCATACACACCCAAAAAAACTCTCATGGTAATCTAGTTGTTTTCCAGAACAAAAAATAAAAAATCCAACATTAAAAACCAATCATTATTTATTTCCTTAGCTAAAAGTAATGGCAGCCTCCTAACCTTTAATCCCCTTCTGTGTATTCCAAAACATGACATTTTCCTCACTATATAACCACTTACTAGAATCCTCAATCTTATGTTAACAAATCGCATTTCAATTATACACATATCCATGACAACTCCTCTTTCAAGATGGGAATTATATTGAAGCCCAAAGCAGTTCACTATAGCAGAAGTACATAGCACACTAAACCACTTCTGCCATTGACTTTTAGAAGTCAAACCTGCAATGGAAGACCAAAACTTTTCAAAAAAAACATGACTAATGACTCCTAAAAGCAATCTAGGAATTTCATATTTAGAATCCAAACTACTACCAATTAACTCATTTACTCCTTTCCAAAATGTCATAACCCTTTGACTCCAGATATTCAGCACCCATTTGTATATAATCCTTACCCAAAAATCATCTACCAAGCTTCTACAAAACTGCAGACTCAAAGTTTGTACTGTGGCATGCTTAAAAATACTAAAACAGAAGTACATATACATATCCATGACAACTCTTTCAAGATGGGAATTATATTGAAGCCTAGAGCAGTTCACTATAGCAGAAGTACATAACACACTAAACCACTTCCGCCATCGACTTTCAGAAGTCTAACTTGTAGTGGAAGACCAAAACTTTTCAAAAAAACATGACTAATGACTTCTAAAAGCAATCTAGGAATTTCATATTAGAATCCAAACTAATACCAATTAACTCATTTACTCCTTTCCAAAATGTCATAACCCTTTGACTCCAGATATTCAGCCACCCATTTGTATATAATCCTTACCCAAAAACCACCTACCAAGCTTCTAAAAAACTGCAGACCCAAAGTTTGTATTGTGGCAGACTTAAAAATACTAAAACAAAAGTACATATACATATCCATGACAACTCTTTCAAGATGGGAATTATATTGAAGCCCAGAGCAGAAGTACATAACACACTAAACCATTTCTGCCATTGACTTTCAGAAGTCAAACCTGTAGTGGAAGACCAAAACCTTTCAAAAAAACATGACTAATGACTCCTAAAAGCAATCTAGGAATTTCATATTTAGAATCCAAACTACTACCAATTAACTCATTTACTCCTTTCCAAAATGTCATAACCCTTTGACTCCAGATATTCAGCACCCATTTGTATATAATCCTTACCCAAAAATCATCTACCAAGCTTCTACAAAACTGCAGACCCAAATTTTGTACTGTGGCAGGCTTAAAAATACTAAAACAGATTGCAAACGAAGAAATATAGATCTAAATCTCCTCCGTAATAGAACATCATCACTATATCCATTAGTATCATCATACCATCTCAGTAGGAGAAATACATCAACAATAAAAAATAATCCACCATTACAGAACCAAAAGAGAACCAAATAACAAACCAATCACCTTTAAATTACAAGCTCAACCCAAAACCACCCAATACCTGAACCAAACCAGACACTGACGAGACCAAGGATGCAAGACAAACAACAACAAAAAAGCATTTCTATAACACCCACTACACCATAAATGAAAAAGACAAGCCAAAACACAAGCTTGTCCCCAGACGAGCCCTAAACCTAAACTTGATTATTAAAGACGGAACAAATGGCTTGGGCCAGAACTTAAAAACTACACACAGATTGAACACAAGATACAACTTACCAACATTGCTTTAATGCTTCTCTGGTAGGTAGCTGTTATATATTGAAGTCAGAATATAGAAGTTATGGCACGAAAGATAAGTACTCCTACACTTGGATCAACTAAACTTATTATATTAAGAATCCCAACACTGGATTACTAAACACATAATCCAAAACACAATTAACATAAGAAAACTCAAGTACAAACTCATAACACGCAAAGAACAAATGTTTTGAAACTGAATACAACATTAAACAGATTTTATTTAGAATCCTAAAAACGACCGCAGAAAACCTCTGAAGAAACCATCTTGAACTTCATTCCCACATCACCCACATCAGAAAGGCGAAGTGCAGCAAAGACTACGCACTATCAACAGATGCTTCATGCAATAATGAAAAATTAAATTCATGTAATGGATAAAACATAAGAAATGAAAACATTACTTATATTATAATCAAACAAAAGGAATCAGAAAACTGAAACAAAGTTACCAGGAAACAATCGTCTGAGATCTTGCTGAATTAAGATTGCAAGTATTCTCACCTCCCTATCTAAGCCTCTTTTAAGACACCATTCTAGAGCAATATTGAAAAATCTCGGGGAGGCGAGATTCTCTCCAACAACTCTCTTGATTACCATTAAAGCAACCGGAGTATTTCCAAACCTAATTCAGCAAGATCTCAGACGATTGTTTCTTGGTAACTTTGTTTCACTTCTCTGATTCCTTTTGTTTGATTATAATATAAGTATGATGTTTTCATTTCTTATGTTTTATCCCTTACATGAATTTAATTTTTCATTATTGCATGAAGCATCTGTTGATAGTGCGTAGTCTTTGCTGCACTTCGCCTTTCTGAGGTGGGAATGAAGTTCAAGATGGTTTCTTCAGAGGCTTTCTTCAGAGGTTTTCTGCGGTCATTTTTAGGATTCTAAATAAATTCTGTTTAATGTTGTATTCAGTTTCAGAACATTTGTTATTTTTGTGTTATGAGTTTGTACTTAGAGTTTTCTTATGTTAATTGTGTTTTGGATTATGTGTTTAGTGCTAATCCAGTGTTGGGATTCTTAATATAATAAGTTTAGTTGATCCAAGTGCAGGAGTACTTATCTTTCGTGCCATAACTTCTATATTCTGACTTCAATATATAACGGCTACCAGAGAAGCATTACTGCAATTTCTGTTGGTAAGTTGATCTTGTGTTCAATCTGCGTGTAGTTTTTAAGTTCTGACCCAAGCCATTTGTTACGTCTTTAATAATCTAGTTTAGGTTTAGGGCTCGTCTGGGGACAAGCTTGTGTTTTGGCTTGTCTTTTGCATTTCTGGTGTAGCGGGTGTTATAGAAATGCTCTTTTTTTATGTTTGTCTTGCTTCATTGGTCTTGTCAGTGTCTGGTTTGGTTCAGGTCTTGGGTGGTTTCGGGTTAAGCTGGTGATTTAAAGGTGAATGGTTGGTTATTTGGTTCTCTTTTGGTTCTGTATTGGTGGATTATTTTTTATTGTTGATGTATTTCTCCTACTAAGATAGTGAGATGGTATGATGATACTAATGGATATAGTGATGATGTTCTATTACGGAGTAGATTTAGATCTATATCTAAAGCTTAATGTCGTTATTGAATCAAATTTTATAAGTTGACCATCTACGTTAATGTTATGATTTTTAAATGCACCTGAAATTCTTATAGTTTTTGTAAATCCGGTTATCTCCGCCGAGATATATCGCTTATCGTGGTCGACTGATGTGTAATATCGAGTTTATAAATTTTTAAACAAGTAATACCAAATAACGACTACCACACACTATTGGGCAGTGAACCCAATCGTAGGTTTTGTGACAATTATGAAATTAAGTAATTCAAATAAATAGGGGGTTTTGTGACCGAATTGTCACTTTGCAACAAGTAAAAGTACATAAATTAAATCCGGTATGACCGGGGCAGGGATCGTCCTAAAACGATAGTAAAAATTATTTAAACAATAATTTAAAAGGCATCCATCTTGATTTCGCTCGACAACATGTTAAGATTGCACATAAATGAAGTTCAAATCCAAATTAAGTTGATTAAATAACCGAGACTCAGACCAAGCACCAACCCCGTACCCGTTAAGTTAATGACATCATTTGACTCTCTTGCTTAAACTAGTTTCGTTACAAAGACCGGTACCCCAAGACATCTTTTATAACTTCCCTAATCAAACAATTGTTTTGGTTATTGAAATAACAATTATACCTATTGATTGTACCCAACCGTTAACACATTTCCCCCTATTATCATTGAATGATTATCTACCGTACCCGTTATAGATCCAATTATTTGTACCAAATAATCAAAACGACATATACGCAATCAATAATTACCATTAAAGTTGCACATATATCACCAATCAATCCAAGATAAATTCAAAGAGAGAAATACGCTAAGATCTCGGTATAACGTTAAATGAAATCAACATTGAATTATTAAAATTGTGCAATCCTTACATATTGTCTCACTCTATCAAGATGGATGATAAAGTGATTAGCCACTCATATTAAATATGAAAGAACAAATCAAAATAGAAGAATTCATCGTTACCGAATACAAAGAATTGAAAGCTAACAACGAAATTGATCCAATCGTGCTTGAATTCCTTAAAGATGATTCAAAATATGAAAATATCGGGAAAAAGGACTTCAAAATTGGTTGGGGGAAGAAAAGAAAAACTTTTGGGATGTTTTTGCATGCTATTTATACTTCCCTAAAATCTGTCCAGAATCGGACCCAGTTGCGGCGCAGCTAAGCATTGCGGCGCAACCAAGTTTGACTTTCGTATTGACTTTGACTTCTGTTGACTCGAGCTGGCCAGGTATTGAAGACGTTGCGGCGCAATGAAGTTTATTGCGGCGCAACTTAATCTTCTGCTTTTCTGTTGCGGCGCAACAACTAGTTGCGGCGCAATTGGGCGTTGACTCGCGTTGACCTTTGACCATTGTTGACTCGTGGCTGGATCAGAACTCAACGCATTGCGGCGCAACGAGCTACGTTGCGGCGCAACTTAACACTCTGGAATTCTGTTGCGGCGCAACTGCTAGTTGCGGCGCAATGCTTCTTTTCCAGCTTTGACTTTTGTTGACTTTATGCAATCTTCATCCAAATGCTCCGGAAATCATCCGTTAGCACTTATTTCACCTCAATAATGTCGTTTTCTCCAGATTTACGCTTAAATACCTGTCAGTAGCCTGAAACACTAACAAATACCATAAACGCACCAAATGTATACAAAAACGACTCATAAAACATGCTAAATCAACTATATTCATTGTGGGAAATGAGTATAAAATACGACATATCAAATCCCCCCACACTTAAGCTTTGCTTGTCCTCAAGCAATTCCAAACTGAAAAACAAATAAAACCTTGGTACATAATAGAAACTACATTTCAGTAATCAAAAAGAAGCTCAACCATGATCAAAAATGAGAATAGATGGTTATGCAGTTTTAATCTTAAATGAAAACCGGAATGTTTGACAATACTTGACTGAAACACAAGCCTTAATAACACGACTAAGCATAAAAGAATCGAATCAGTGATATCTCGTCTATCCTACTCCAACTAACTTACTTTTGGGGTTGAATATTTGAATAATCACTCAATGTCTAGTCGTGATGCATAATCTTTTAACCATAGGCTTGTACTAGGTTCGTTCCTTCACCATCATGGCACAAGCACCACAACGTTAATCAGAAGAGGTCTTACAAGGGTTGTAATGAACATCTGAGGCTAAACAAGGTATTGAAAAGGGTATGGAAATTTGGGTAAACAAAGGGTGTTAAAAAGAAATAACACAACATTTAACAAAGTTTTACATAATAGTCTAATCCATTAAATCCCATGTCATTAGTTGCCAACGGTCCAAAACCCGAGAAGTTGTCCAGACAATACCCCCAATAGACGATTAAAAACCAACACCATTGTGGTGTATGACACTAAACAACTCAATCAACCAAATCTAACCATGTTGGCTCAAACAAACTTACCAACACACAAATAACAACTTAAAATTATAGCATTCCAAGATCCTTTTGTTGGTTATAATTGACGAACCAACTAATAAAAATGATTTGACCAAAATTGAGAAATACCAACTGACAGCCCAAGCTCTTTTTCATTTTTTTAATTTTTTTCTTTTTCTGTTTTTTCAATTCATTTATTCTTTTTTTTTGTGAGCTACTTTTACTCTGCCTAATTGGTATTCTCTTAAATAATATTGAAACAGTGACTAATCATATACTCATATGCTCAAATGAATGATCCAGACTTTATCCAAACAAACATGACAAAATCAATCTATTCTCAGTAACCGAGAATATCCCAACCCGACATGAAGGACAACCCCAAACCATCCACTAGCATAGGCAACCAATGACCCACCAGGACTTCAACTATCGGTATGGTTAGGAAAAGGTGTATATTAAGGGTGGATTTAATAACAAAGAACAGGCTAGTGACAATAAGTTTTCTATTGTTTCTTGCACTAAAAGTGAGTGCAACATAAGGGTTTTAACAGGTGGTTCACTAACCAGTGTAGTTAGCTACTAAGCACATTAACAAAACATGCACATAACAAATTTTACGAAACAAGGGGTGAACATACAAAGAACAAATGGTTTTATCCTAAATTTGCCTCTTCTGATAAATAACACGGAACGATCAACCAGGACAAGTTCTAGAATCAACACAATCACCGGCACACTCATAGCAAATGAAATAATCCGGAATGGAAAATCAACCTCAAACTTGCACATCATAGTTCAGAGCTCTAAATAGAACCCTTACTCTTGAATAAATCCAAAAGCCTACGAGAGGGACAAATTTACAAGGCTAATAATTCCAAAACCGTAACACCTATCATAACTAGCAATGAATCAATAATCTCACAATTTGGGTGTTTTGGTGCTTTGAGCGTGCTAGTCATATTATTAATCCAGAAGGGATTGCCTAATTAATCAGTCAAAACACATTCCACATATTAAACTTTGTACCAAAGGTGTAGTCAAATTGCTTAATAAAATCTATAATTAGGTGACAAAAGCAATTAACTACAAGGACAAGCATGCAAAAGTTAAAAATTCTCTAAAAATACCCGACTTTTTCCTATTTACCATCCCCCCCACACTTGAGTTGGACAATGCCCTCAATGTCCAATGAACTAAGGCAAACTATGGGAAATAGGGGAAAGTAAACAAAAAGCAAAATCAAGAACAAAAAAAACTTGCCGGGTATGATGGTGTGTTCCATGCTTGATTGCTGCCAATAAAATATGTCGCTTCACTTACTGTCAGCATATGCATATGACAACCAACTTGCTATCAACATGAACACACAAATCAACGCAAAACAAGAATACCAAACAAATAGCATAACCATCACCATCATCAAAGAGTTTATTCAAAAACACAAACAAAAAGAAAAATGCAAAATTTAAATTTAAATTTAAATAACAAAATAAAAGACACGGGTTGCCTCCCGAGAAGCGCTTAATTTATTAACGAGTCGTTAGCTAGACTCCTACCCCAAAGAATTACCATGGTGGGGTCTCTGACGCCCCCACACTTAAAGTGTTGGGCGGTCTACCCTTGAAAGGAGAGAAACAGTTACCTTTCACCTTTTCAGAAATCCAATCATTCGCTCGCCCGAAAGTATCAACAACCATCATCAACTCCTCTTTCTCCTTTGTTGATAAATTCGAGCACAACTCTTCCGACAACTTATCATTACCATGAGACACAACAGATTTCAAACGACTGTAGAGTTTACGGATCTTAGCACACGGGCCATCCGTTGGGTAAGAGACTGTCACTGCTGTTGACTTTAACTCAACCTCCTTTTTCTCAAGCTTCTTATCTAACCATTCGTCAACCTGCGAATCCAAAGAACTAACACAAGCAGTTTCAACAGAGTTAGCCACATTAGGTGAATAAACAGAACTAGTGTTCGTAAATGTCACCGACTCATTTCCTGCTCTCAAAGTAAGTTTTCCACGACCGACCTCAAGTTTAGCATCGGCCATGGCAAGGAATGGTCTCCCTAAGATAAGAGGCACATTTAATGCTTCATCTGCTTCTATAATCACAAAATCTACTGGAAAAACCAAACCGCCCACCTTTACTAACACATCTTCTAGAATCCCCATGGGTCTAATTTCAGATTTAAATTTCTAGAATCCCCAGGGATTTAATTAACACATCTTCTAGAATCCCCATGGGTCTAATTTCAGATTTATCGGCCAAATGGATTTTCATATTAATCGGTTTTGGTTCTCCCAAATTCAGCTTAGAATAGATAGACGAAGGCATTAGATTAATACTTGCTGTTAGGTCCAGATTTACTGGACTCGCTCCAGACTCGACTACTGGAGCCTTATTGAAGATCTGTCCAGAAATGATATTTACTGGACCTACTCCAGACTTGGAATCTGGAGTCCCTCTGAAGATTTGTTCAGAAATATTGGAAGACCAGTGATCAAATACTTGTATAGGAAATCTGGAGTATTCTCCAGATTAGCTCACTGGACTTCACCCCAGTCCAAATCTATTCTACTGAAGACATTCTCACTAAAGTCAAAGACTGAAGTCTGAAGAAAGAAGACTGACAAACAGTGGAGCCCACTGACAGTCTTACCAGATCTCCCGACTGGAGCCTTTATCAGTGTTCTAGACCTTACAAGTCTGAACACTGATATCGAGGAATTGACTTTATGCCTTTACACACTTTTACCCGGACATCCCAATTGTCTATTGATAAAAGTACATACGTGTGTAAAGGTGGTTGGTTAAAAGGACTTTATCCGTGTACCTTAACCAATGCATTTAATAACCTTGTCGGTTCATTAAATGCATGCAATCATATTTGTACGGCAAATAAATTCATTGTTGAATTTATCTGCCTATAAATACAAAGTCATATTTCTCGTTCAAATCACTTTTAGCAATTTGGTGAACTTGCTTAAATACTCTCGATCTAAACAGTTATACTTCACAACTCTAAGTATATCGATCCAAGGAGATTATTTAGCAAGTATAGATCACTTGTAATTCAAAGATTGTTTAGATAGTTACATACTTGTAATATCTAGGTTCCGCTTGTATTTTGTTTATTCATCAATAAAGAAAAAACACTTGAAAATTACATTTGTGTTCCATCATTTATTTACTTGTTTAAATATTGCTTAAGTCGTTTATTGCTTTATTTATATTCTTGCATTTATATTTAAAGTAATACTAGTCCGATTCTAGTTCATACTTGACTTGTTATTTTACACTCGTAGGTTAAACTATCGTGTGAGGGACTTTACATTTAGTATCATAGCAGAAGGTTAATATACTTACCTAGATCTGTTTTGCAATGGCAATCCCAGAAAATACTCAAGAAACTCATGAAATGAATCTTAATGACCCACCCACTGGAAATAACAATCCACCTCCTCCTCCTCCTGCTTCTCCACATGTGCATGTGCATTATTCAAATAATCCTGTTCCTAAATTCAATGGGAGCAGTGATGAATTTGGTACGTGGAAAACTAGGATAATATTGCATGTTACTGGTATTGAAAGGAATATGATGAAAATCTTAAATGAAGGACCCTATGTGCCAAGACTTCCTATCAATGCACTTCTTGACCCTACTGGATCAAGAAGTGGAAGGGAAAAGAGAGAGGAACACTGGTCCGAAGAGGAGAAAAGATTGGTAAATCTTGATACACTTCTTAAAAATATGATCCTCGGGGCTGTTCCAGAAACTCTTATTCCCACATTAGTTCTCTATCCCAGTGCCAAAAGCATGTGGGATGAACTGGTGAACCAGCATGAGGGAGGTGATGATACTGTTGTTACCAGAAAAGTCTCCTTAAGCAAAAAGTATGAGTCATTTTTTGCTCTCCCCAATGAGTCTCTTACTGGTACTTACACCAGATTTATGAGTATTATTAACCAATTAAGAGGACTAGGGGTTGATAAAGACAAGGATATACTTTTGGAGAAATTTTGTGATATTCTTCCAAAAAAATGGTCTCACATGATTCTGGTCTTGAGGCAAGGTAAAACCTTGCATTCCCATACTTTGTCAACATTGTATGGAGCCTTCAGATTCACTGAAGAAAATCAAGTCCAAAGGATTGAGGCAGAAAAAGATTCTTTTAATCATGCTTCCAGTAGTTCCACAGTGGTCACTAATATTGTACCACCTTGTGCGGGATTAATATCTTCTGAGAATGTATTTTCTATGAAGAAGATGATGTCTGAACTAATGGATTCTGGAGTCTGTAATGATATCTCTCCAGACTGTGATGAAACTGACAGTGATGACCTGGTTGCAATGATGGCCAAAACGTTTAACCGTTTTAAGGCCAGAGCAAATAGGCCTACTGGACAACATGCACCCAGTTCTTCCACTGACAAGACCAATCTGACATGCTTTAAGTGTAGCAAAAAAGGTCATTTCATGAAAGTGTGCAAGTCCAGTCAGTTTGTCTCTCAGTCTGGTCCAACTGCTTCTTATAACAAGCCTGATGATAGCTATAAGTTGAAATACAAAAAGGTTAAGGCTCAAATTGCTCTTTTGTCTAAACAAATGGAAGATAATAATAAATGCATGATAGCAACCACTGAAGAAGCATGGGTTCCCTCTGATGATTCGTCAGTCGATGAAGAAGAGGAAAGAGACTGTTGTTTTATGACTCTGGCAGATCAAGAGCATCTGGTGAAGGATGATGTCACATCTGGTCGATGGGTAGACATTGTTATTAAAAAGGTTAGTGATTATGACAATGAAACTGATCCTGAACTTAAATTGGGCATTGCTGAAGCTCTAAATTCTGATTTAATTTTTGTGGAAACTGTTTGATTTGACAGTCTAAATGGCTTAGAAACAGATTCCTCTGAAATAGCTGCTTTAAAATCAAAATTAAAAGAACTTCAAGATATTGAACTGGCATTTCAAGCACAAGTTTTGGTAACTGAACAACTGGTTCAAGAGAAACATGACCTGGAAATAATTTTGCAAAAAGAGAAACAGGTTATTCAATCATGGCTTGAAACAAGAAAGCCATATGATGCTGGAGTAAACCAATTTCCATCCCAAAAACGTGCATATCTGGATGGAAATACTCATGTTGCAGCATTAATACCAGTAATTGACCGGTTACCAGAGGAGGTTAAACCTAGTACCATATATGATGAATCTTCTACCCCAAAATCTTGTATAATACCAGCTCAATTTTTGGAGGTCAAGACTGGAGCATCCCAGATGATTGCTCCAGTTAAAAAGGTCAATAAGCATAAACCTTTGCCTCAGACTGTTTCTAATGAACCCCAGGTTCAAAGGAAAAAGAACAATTCCCTTCCTAAGCCAAAAGTCCAGTCAACTGGAAAGGCTCAGGTTTCATCTGAAGAATCTATTTTGTTAAGGTTGGAGATCCAGTTTCAACTACTGGCTCGTCAGGTTCAAAGCTGTCATGCAAGATTAAACATCTTTAAGGGTACTTCATCTGGCCCTATACAAAATACCAAACCTTTTTCTAAGAAAGAGAAAAATATTCCTTTAATTGAGAAAAAGAAAAAAATATTCCTTTAATTGAGAAAAAGAAAAAGGTTTCTAAACTATCAACTCCAGTAGTGTTTTCAACAAAAACTATTGTTGAAGAAAGTGAACTCAACCAGATACCCCCAGGGATCCATAAGGGAGGATCCAGTGAACCCATCAGTCGATGGGTTCCCAAATCTAACTGATATATCTGGTGGATGTGCAGGGCGATTGAAAGAAGCATACCTGGTATCTTGACAGTGCAGCTGGCAGGACAATGACCGGACGTAAGACCCTGCTGGAGGAATTCATCATTTCTGGTGGACCCTCCATTACTTTTGGAAATGATGGTTGTGGAAAGACTGAGGGGTATGGTGTTCTGAACAATGGACAAGTCAAATTCAGACGTGTTGCATATGTGAATGGTTTGAAATATAACCTGATCAGTGTAAGTCAACTGTGTGATGATGGCTATCAAGTTCTTTTCAATATTGTTCATGGCATTGTATTCAACAAGGACTGGAAGGTAGTATTGATTGCTCCCAGAAAAGGGAACGTGTATGTGATGGATATGGAAAGCTCCTCTTCAGAGCAATGTTTCTATACTCAAGCTGATGAAGACACAAACTGGTTTTGGCATAAAAGGTTATCCCATTTAAATATCAAAAATATTAATAAGTTGTCTAGAAAACAACTGGCAGATGGGATACCTTCAGTTTCCTTCAAAAAGGAAAGGCCATGTCCAGGATGTGAGATGGGAAAGCAGAAACGTGCCAGTTTCAAGACCAGACAGAACTTCAGCATTACTGAACCACTTCACATACTTCATATGGACCTCTTTGGTCCAGTGAATGTTCAAACTCGTGCTGGTAAAAAGATACACCCTGGTGATCGTAGATGAATTATCCAGATATTGTTGGGTGGTCTTTCTCAGGTCTAAAAGTGAAGCTGCTGCTGAAATCATCTCTCTTATCAAGTAGATTGAACTGAAGCATAAGTGAAAGGTGTGTCAGTTAAGAAGTGACAATGGAACAGAATTCCAGAATGCAACTCTGGAGAAATTCTGTACTGACACTGGCGTCTCCCAGAACTTCTCATCAGCACGCACTCCAGAACAGAATGGAGTGGTAGAAAGGAAAAATCGAACGCTGATAGAAGCTACCAGGAGTATGCTAGCTGAATCTGGTCTTCCTACCAGTTTCTGGGCTGAAGCAATTGCAACTGCTTGCCACACCCAGAATCGATCAGTGTACATGAAGCGACACAAGAAGACTTCCTATGAAATATTGAGAAATAGAAAACCAAATATTGGTTATTTTCACGTTTTTGGATGTCCAGTTTACATCCTGAACGACTCCACTCATTTAGGCAAATTTGATGCCAAAGCTAATGAAGGATATTTCTTAGGATATTCAGCCATTCGCAAAGCCTTCAGAGTCTACAACAAGAGACTGGAGAAGGTACAAGAGTCCATACATGTTACTTTGATGAATCAAATAATGCAATCAATAAAAAGCATGCCCTTGATTCTCCCCCAGTAATTCCAATTATCTTCGGTGAATCTGATCCCATTAACTGCAAAGATTCACCTGAAGAAGTTTCCAGTCATTCTGACTTAGAACCAGTTCGTAAGAAAAAGATCCCCAGTTGTACACCTTTCTATCCTTCAATAAGTTTCAAACTACCCAATGAACTTGTTATTGGATCAGATGTACGTACTACTCCCCCAGTATCAGTATCAGTTGAAACTATTCCTGAAATGTTTTCATATGAAGAATTTCAAACTGAACCAGTACTTCAGGAAATGCCTTCCAATGAAGAATTTCATGATGCAAATCGTGATCTTACTGATTCAGATGAAGATGTTGAAATAGTTTACCAGGATCCTCATCCTGAAACTCAACTGAATTCTTGCACTGATATTGTTGTCAGTAACAATCCTGGTCAGTACTCCAGATGGACAAAAGCTCATCCTATCAATCAGATCATAGGTGACTCCAGTAGAGGAGTTCAGACCAGAAGAGCCTCCAGTGATCAATGCTTATATGTCAGTTTCTTATCACTGAATGAACCAAAGAAGATTGACGAGGCTATGGAAGATCCAAGCTGGGTGACTGCTATGCAAGAAGAGCTTCACCAGTTTGAAAGGAACAAGGTTTGGTACCTGGTTCCTTTCCCAGTTGGAAAGAAAATTGGAACAAGATGGGTCTTCAGGAACAAGGTAGATGAAGATGGCCACGTAATCAGAAACAAGGCCAGACTGGTAGCACAAGTGGCTAGACTTGAGTCGATTTTGATGAATCATTTGCTCCAGTGGCTAGACTTGAAGCGATCAGAATATTTTTAGCATTCGCTGCTCATCATCAGTTCAAGGTCTACCAGATGGATGTAAAGAGTGCTTTCTTGAATGGAAATCTTGAAGAAGAAGTTTATGTCAGACAACCACCAGGTTTCGTTGATGAAAAGCATCCACATTGGGTATATCGTCTGGACAAAGCGCTTTATGGTCTCGGACAAGCCCCACGTGCCTGGTATGACACTCTGACTAAACATTTATTGAAAAATGGTTTCAAAAGAGGTGCAATTGACAATACCTTATTTATTCTTCATGAAAAAGGTAATCTGTTAATGGTACAAATTTATGTTGATGATATTATTTTTGGGTCTACTGATGAAAACATGTGCAAGAAATTTTCAAAAATAATGTCAACTGAATATGAAATGAGTTTGATGGGTGAATTAACATTTTTTCTAGGACTCCAGATTAAACAGACCAGAGATGGTATTTTTATTAATCAAGAAAAATATGTTACAGATCTTTTAAAGAAATTTGATATGAACTCTTCACCATCTAAACCAACTCCAATTTCTGCACCACTGACGCTGGAATCTGATCCAGATGGTAAACCTTTGAACACCACTGTCTACAGAGGCATGGTTGGTTCACTGATGTATTTAACTGCCAGTAGACCAGATATTATGTTTTCAACATGTTTATGTGCCAGATATCAGTCTAATGCAAAGGAATCTCATATGCTTGCTGTAAAGCGCATACTGAAGTACCTTAAGGGTGTCCCCAGTTTGGGTCTTTGGTATCCCAAAGGCTCAGGCATGGATCTAATGGGTTATTCAGATTCAGATCATGCAGGTTGTAAGATAGACAGGAAATCCACTACTGGTGGATGTCATTTCCTTGGTGGCAAACTGGTCAGCTGGACCAGTAAGAAGCAAACTTCAGTTTCATTGTCCACTGCTGAAGTTGAATACGTATCTGCAGCCAGTTGCTGTGCTCAGATACTCTGGATGAAGAACCAGTTGCTTGATTATGGTATTAAGTATTCAAAGACCCCAATCTTTTGTGATAATACCAGTGCCATCGCTATCTCGAACACCAAGACAAAGCACATTGATCTCAGGTATCACTTCATTCGTGATCATATTATAAAAAACAACATTGAACTCCATTTTATTCCCACGGACAAACAACTCGCTGATATTTTTACTAAACCTCTGGATGTCAAAACTTTTGAATATCTTGTTGGTGAGTTGGGAATGTTAAACCCTTAAATCTGGAACCTTGGTATTGAACGCCATTGTGTACTACTGAGGATCTTTGATTTAAAGATTTATAAATTTATAACTGCTCAGATATTGAACGCCGTTGTGTACTATCTTTGCATTAATAGATTTCTGGATCAACATTCCAGGGGGGAAGACTTGAAAGATATTTATCTTGATATTTATCTTATTATCTACGTGGCATGTAATTTTTCAAAACAAGATGGTATTTTTATTAATCAAGAAAAATATGTTACAGATCTTTTAAAGAAATTTGATATGAACTCTTCACCATCTAAACCAACTCCAATTTCTGCACCACTGACGCTGGAATCTGATCCAGATGGTAAACCTTTGAACACCACTGTCTACAGAGGCATGGTTGGTTCACTGATGTATTTAACTGCCAGTAGACCAGATATTATGTTTTCAACATGTTTATGTGCCAGATATCAGTCTAATGCAAAGGAATCTCATATGCTTGCTGTAAAGCGCATACTGAAGTACCTTAAGGGTGTCCCCAGTTTGGGTCTTTGGTATCCCAAAGGCTCAGGCATGGATCTAATGGGTTATTCAGATTCAGATCATGCAGGTTGTAAGATAGACAGGAAATCCACTACTGGTGGATGTCATTTCCTTGGTGGCAAACTGGTCAGCTGGACCAGTAAGAAGCAAACTTCAGTTTCATTGTCCACTGCTGAAGTTGAATACGTATCTGCAGCCAGTTGCTGTGCTCAGATACTCTGGATGAAGAACCAGTTGCTTGATTATGGTATTAAGTATTCAAAGACCCCAATCTTTTGTGATAATACCAGTGCCATCGCTATCTCGAACACCAAGACAAAGCACATTGATCTCAGGTATCACTTCATTCGTGATCATATTATAAAAAACAACATTGAACTCCATTTTATTCCCACGGACAAACAACTCGCTGATATTTTTACTAAACCTCTGGATGTCAAAACTTTTGAATATCTTGTTGGTGAGTTGGGAATGTTAAACCCTTAAATCTGGAACCTTGGTATTGAACGCCATTGTGTACTACTGAGGATCTTTGATTTAAAGATTTATAAATTTATTACTGCTCAGATATTGAACGCCGTTGTGTACTATCTTTGCATTAATAGATTTCTGGATCAACATTCCAGGGGGGAAGACTTGAAAGATATTTTTGTTCTTAAAAATGTTTTATTTTTCAAGGGGAATTTATTTATTTATTTTCTCACTGGACAAATTCTTCAGAAAATATTACTGATACTTTGTAAATGTGTCCCTCTCACTGGTTAGATAGGTTGAAGTGCATGTTTGAGGTGACTTTTTGTCTCCTTGTAAATGTGTCCCTCTCATTTGTCTGTATTAGTTGGCGTGCATGTTTGAGGTCTATGTCTCTTGTAAATGTGTCCCTCTCACTGGTTAGATAGGTTGAAGTGCATGTTTGAGGTGACTTTTTGTCTCCTTGTAAATGTGTCCCTCTCACTGGTTAGATAGGTTGAAGTGCATGTTTGAGGTGACTTTTTGTCTCCTTGTAAATGTGTCCCTCTCACTGGTTAGATAGGTTGAAGTGCATGTTTGAGGTGACTTTTTGTCTCCTTGTAAATGTGTCCCTCTCATTTGTCTGTATTAGTTGGCGTGCATGTTTGAGGTCACCAGTCTCTTTGTAAATGTGTCCCTCTCACTGGTTAGATAGGTTGAAGTGCATGTTTGAGGTGACTTTTTGTCTCCTTGTAAATGTGTCCCTCTCACTGTTAGATAGGTTGAAGTGCATGTTTGAGGTGACTTTTTGTCTCCTTGTAAATGTGTCCCTCTCATTTGTCTGTATTAGTTGGCGTGCATGTTTGAGGTTACCAGTCTCTTTCAAAATGGTTTTCACTGGTACTTTACTGGAGTGTCCCTCCAGTGTACCATCAGTGCATGCTTCACTGGACTAATCCACCAGTGATACTGAAGTGTCCAGTCAACCTCCAGATGCATTGATATGTCAGTCATAATATTTTTAATACTTGGTCATTGTGCGTGCCACGTATGCAAAAAAAAATTTGAAAAGATATTTATCTTGATATTTATCTTATTATCTACGTGGCATGTAAATTTTTCATAGAAATGATGGTATTTTTACCTTGGGAAGACAAAAAGTGTAACTTGATACTGTTTGTGGGCTGTAAACCGTCACACATTTATGTGTGATGTGATGTAATTAATGCGGATCTCAGAACCCGATCAAAATTTTATTTGATAATTTCAAATTAACCGTTTGAGTTCCACATTCTCTCTCTTATATATACCCACTTTCAATTTTATTTGCATTTACTTCGAACATATTTACTCCCAAATCCTTTCAAATTCCTTCATTTAATTTCTTCATTCAATTCCAATCATAATCATCTCTCATATTTACTCCATTTCCATTCAATTCTTCATCAAATCTTCATCAAAACCCTAAATATTCAATTTCATCTTCATTTATTCATCATAAAATGGCACCAAGACAATCTAACTCTCCTAAAAATCTGCTTGCTGCAGAATATGCTCCGGTTGCCAATTTGAAAAGGCACCTCATATTACTCTTGAAGCTAAGGCCATAAGGATAAATATGAATAACTGGATGGCAAAACTCTCACTCTCCAGTGTTCATAATGCCCGATCCATTATTGGGAGACTAAATACATTCTTTCTCTCATGTCCATTATATGGTGCATTGACCTTAAATCCAGGGAGGATGTACCACGATTATCTATGTGAATTCTGGTACTCTGCAATTTATAATGATGAAACTTCATCAATTACTTATACTCTCAAGGGAGGTACCAGATCCTTGAGTTTCTCTGTTAGTTTACTCAGGTCTGTTCTACAATTGAATTATTTTGAACAGAATGAGTTGCCCATCGAACTTCCATCTGGTATAAATTTCAGGGAAGTATGCAAATTGATGGGGCACACATAAATTATGGATGAGCATGGCCAGCTATCCAGGAAGGGAACAGTCTATATGAGCAGGCTGACAGACTCATGGAGATTCTTCTTCACGCATATTGTTGAATGTTTGGGAGGCAGTTCTGGAGGGTTGGACCAGATAAATCAGACTCATCTCCAGATTGCCTACTGCCTCTGGTTTGGATTCAGAGTGGGTTTTGCTCAGATCCTATTTGATGATCTGGTAAAGCATCTTAGAGTGAAAGGTAGAAAAGCCTTTGTTCCATATATCCGTTTTCTTTCACTGATGTTTAAAAGCGCTCTAGGAGACCAGTACGATTATGAAACTACTCACTTTTCTGTGAGTGAATATATGAGGGATCTGACCAACTTAAGATCTCCACTGAATGAGGTAGATATTTCTCAGTCCATGCTCTCTTTTCAAAAGGAAGAAGTAGAAGTGGCTCCAGGTAGAGGTCAAGTTGGTGAAGGACCCTCTGGTGACCAAGATGTTCAAATTATAGAAGCTGTACAACCTATAAGACAAGTGTCTCCTGAAGGTCAACAACCAAATGTTGAACCTTCCAGACGACCAAGATCAAATAGGCGTCTGATGAGAGATGGTGTTCAGGTGAATCCAGAAAGACATCCATGTGATGTTATGAATTTAGATGGGTCTCCAATTTTTGAACCAGAAGAGAATGTTAAACAGGTTGAAAATGTATAAGTTGTTGAGTAGATTGAGAATGTACAGACTGATGAGCAGGTAGAACAAGATGTTCAGGCTGATGAACAAGTAACTGGTGAGCAAGAGGCTCAGATCGATTTGAATATTGAAGCTGGTGAACCGACTGGTGATCAGACTGTTGGTGAAACTTTTTGGGATGAAGCTGATTCACCCATGTCAGAAGGTCATAACTTTGACACTGACATGAGTTTTCTTGGAGATGATGCAGTAGAGATAGAGCGTCTATCAGAAATGCCACCACCTCCACCAGAAACAAATTTACCACCACCAGAATCCAATATGCCACCACCACCACCTTCAATTCCACAAACCACTCCATACTTCACTCCAACAATTCAAATTGCACAATCTCAACCCCCACCACTTGAAACCCCAGTTGACTTATCTGAACCACGTGTGCTGGACTCAACAGTTGTAACTGCTGAAACTACTTCTGAAGAGGTCTGGACACAAGTACCTTTCATGACTATCTTCCTAGTGGTCCCTCCTCTTCGTCTTCAGCCGAGGTCCAAGGCCTTTTAAGTAAGGTGGCGGACCTGGAGAGATCACTGCAATCTTCATCCCAGGTTATTTCTGACTTCAAGTCTTTATTATCAAATAATCTAGCTTCAGAAATGAATGTGTTTGCTGGGAATGAAAAGCTTGTTTTTGAGAAGCTGGATAAACTGGTACTGGCCACCAATAACAATTCTGAAAATATAAAAGTGGCAGTCCAGGGATTAGAAGAAAGGCTAGTCAATTCTGTTCAGACTGCAATGGAAAGTAAAATTGTACAACCACTGGCAGGTCTGACAGATGAGGTTAATAAAATGGTTACCAGGGTGAGTTCATTGGAAAGTAGGCCATCACTTGATCAGAATGCAGTTGTTAGCACCATCAGTGATGAGGTTACTAAGAAGTTCAGACACAGTATGCAGAAAGAAATCACTGAAGAGATTTCTGGGTCTGTTCTTCGAACAATTCAAGATGAACTGTTGCCAGAACTTGTGAGAATGGTTAACACTGAGCTGCCAAAGCACTTGCCTCGAGAAGTTAAATTTGTTAAAAAGGTAGTGCAGACTTAAAAAAATTGTGAATGATACAACTCCAGTGGCTGGAAGAACGTTTGGTGAACTGGACAGACATATGCTTGAACAATTATGGAATCATCTCAAGTCAAGAACTGGTGATCATTCCAAGGGGGAAAAGTCGTCTGGTATTCAAGAAGGTTTGACAAAGAAAAAGAAAGAAGTTTTTGTAAGTGCTATTGAAAGGGCCTTTGCTACTGAAAGCATTGTGCAATAAAAACAAGTGACTGGTACTGATACCAGTGCACAATTAGCACAAAGAACACTTGGCACTGAAGCTGTTATGCAGGTTGAAGAGGCTGCTGGTACTGATGCCAGTGAGCCCCAGTTTGAATCTTTCCCAGATATCCCAACAACGCTGAAATCTGTAAAAGGAAAAGAACAAATGGTACCTGGAGGAGAAGAGCAAACTGTTGAAGGTTCATCAGAGTTTCCTACTGCTGATGATGACACCTCTAAGAAACTGGAACAAGAATGTATTATGATAGAGATTTTCAAAAGAAATCAAAAAGATGAACTGTTGGCCCATCATAGGGAGATGGCAACCATGAGGACTCTGGATTCGTATAATGCTGGCAGATTGGCCATAAATATTGATGTTTACAAGAAGATGAAGGATGAATGTCTGAATGCATTGGATGATGTTCACATTTGGTCCAGGTACTCTGAAGAAGAACAATTGTATGATGTTGTAACTTATGGTGTCAGTGTACCTGAACTGATTAGGCAGAGAAAGGAGGAACTGGTGAACCTCCAGAGGAAAATAAGGAAGAATGTTGGTGCTCTGGAGATAGAGTACAGGAAGAAGATAAAGGGTCTGCCAAAACTTACTGCCAAACAGCTCAAAGCAATAAAAGATGCAGATATAAGCACATTCATTCCTCTGGATACTTCTCTCAAAATTAATCGTGATCAACTCCAGTCTGCCATGGAACAGCAGAGAATATCCAAGGAAACTGAACATATGGTCCAGATGGCTAAGCAGAAAGCCAAGTATGATGATATATTGAAATTCAGGGCTGATGCCAGAAGGATCATAGGTGCTGAAATCAAACTCACTGAAAATCATCAAGGCATGACCAGATTTAATATAAAGTTGACCAGGGAGGGTAACTTTACATATGAAAGGAAAAATGCATCAGTCCAAGCTTTTGGATGGACTGAACTGAAGGAGATAGGATTAACTTTCAAAGGTAAAACTGATTTGTCTCCTGATGTAAAGGCATTTATGAAGAGGATTGAAAAGGTTTGGATAATAATTCAACAGATGGAAGCTGTTCTAGGTATGAGACCACCAGTGTCTGTTCCATCCTCTCCATCACCAAAGAGAAAGGCTTCTGAAGATGCTCCAGGACAGACATTGAAGAGAAGGGCCTAACTCTTATATCATTTACTTGTTGTTTGTATTTAAAGTTGTCAAAATTGTAACTTATTTTATGTTGATGGCTGTAAATATAGTTGCATATTTGATTCATAAAGTAAATGATCAGATTTAGTCTAAGTTAGTATTAAAAGATGAAACTGGAACACTGATGATCTATAAAGTGTTTCCCAGTAACAATAAATTTTTAGACTAAGTCAAAACTTGTGTTTTTCAAGCATACAAAGTTGTATAGATTTAAGCTTGAAAATACTTGCATTATTTCTAAACAAATAAGGGGAATTTGTTAGGTCCAGATTTACTGGACTCGCTCCAGACTCGACTACTGGAGCCTTACTGAAGATCTGTCCAGAAATGATATTTACTGGACCTACTCCAGACTTGGAATCTGGAGTCCCTCTGAAGATTTGTTCAGAAATAATGGAAGACCAGTGAGCAAATACTTGTATAGGAAATCTGGAGTATTCTCCAGATTAGCTCACTGGACTTCACCCCAGTCCAGATCTATTCTACTGAAGTCAAAGATTGAAGTCTGAAGAAAGAAGACTGACAAACAGTGGAGCCCACTAACAGTCTTACCAGATCTCCCGACTGGAGCCTTTATCAGTGTTCTAGACCTTACAAGTCTGAACACTGATATCGAGGAATTGACTTTATGCCTTTACACACTTTTACCCGGACATCCCAATTGTCTATTGATAAAAGTACATACGTGTGTAAAGGTGGTTGGTTAAAAGGACTTTATCCGTGTACCTTAACCAATGCATTTAATAACCTTGTCGGTTCATTAAATGCATGCAACCATATTTGTACGGCAAATAAATTCATTGTTGAATTTATCTGCCTGATGTGACCAATTTATACCCATCGCCCTCATCGTTATTGGCCTTTTTATTATATGTTTTTAGTCGATTTTGCTGGCATTTGGCGCGTTTATGGGTTTTGTTAGTGGTTTCAGGTTCTAAACAGGTGACGTGCCCGTTTGGTGCAATTTCGAGTAATTTTGAGGTCATGAAGTTGATTGGAGAGTTCGAGAGTTGTTATAAGCACTGCGACGCAGTGGGATGTGCATTTGCCCACTGCGCCGCAGTCAGCCTTGACACACAGGCACAAATGGGCAGTATAAAAGCACTGCGACGCAGTGGGGGCATCACTCGCCCACTGCGCCGCAGTCAGCCTTGACACACAGGCACAAATGGGCAGTATAAAAGCACTGCGACGCAGTGGGGGCATCACTCGCCCACTGCGCCGCAGTCAGCCTTGACACACAGGCACAAATGGGCAGTATAAAAGCACTGCGACGCAGTGGGGGCATCACTCGCCCACTGCGCCGCAGTCAGCCTTGACACACAGGCACAAATGGGCAGTATAAAAGCACTGCGACGCAGTGGGGGCATCACTCGCCCACTGCGCCGCAGTCAGCCTTGACACACAGGCACAAATGGGCAGTATAAAAGCACTGCGACGCAGTGGGGGCATCACTCGCCCACTGCGCCGCAGTCAGCCTTGACACACAGGCACAAATGGGCAGTATAAAAGCACTGCGACGCAGTGGGGGCATCACTCGCCCACTGCGCCGCAGTCAGCCTTGACACACAGGCACAAATGGGCAGTATAAAAGCACTGCGACGCAGTGGGGGCATCACTCGCCCACTGCGCCGCAGTCAGCCTTGACACACAGGCACAAATGGGCAGTATAAAAGCACTGCGACGCAGTGGGGGCATCACTTGCCCACTGCGCCGCAGTCAGCCTTGACACACAGGCACAAATGGGCAGTATAAAAGCACTGCGACGCAGTGGGGGCATCACTCGCCCACTGCGCCGCAGTCAGCCTTGACACACAGGCACAAATGGGCAGTATAAAAGCACTGCGACGCAGTGGGGGCATCACTCGCCCACTGCGCCGCAGTCAGCCTTGACACACAGGCACAAATGGGCAGTATAAAAGCACTGCGACGCAGTGGGGGCATCACTCGCCCACTGCGCCGCAGTCAGCCTTGACACACAGGCACAAATGGGCAGTATAAAAGCACTGCGACGCAGTGGGGGCATCACTCGCCCACTGCGCCGCAGTCAGCCTTGACACACAGGCACAAATGGGCAGTATAAAAGCACTGCGACGCAGTGGGGGCATCACTCGCCCACTGCGCCGCAGTCAGCCTTGACACACAGGCACAAATGGGCAGTATAAAAGCACTGCGACGCAGTGGGGGCATCACTCGCCCACTGCGCCGCAGTCAGCCTTGACACACAGGCACAAATGGGCAGTATAAAAGCACTGCGACGCAGTGGGGGCATCACTCGCCCACTGCGCCGCAGTCAGCCTTGACACACAGGCACAAATGGGCAGTATAAAAGCACTGCGACGCAGTGGGGGCATCACTCGCCCACTGCGCCGCAGTCAGCCTTGACACACAGGCACAAATGGGCAGTATAAAAGCACTGCGACGCAGTGGGGGCATCACTCGCCCACTGCGCCGCAGTGAGAGTGCGGGGCTGCAAGGTTTTGACCGATCATTTGCATCAGAACTGAGGGGTATAAATAGTTTACAAAACCTAATTTCCAGGGATGAAGTTTTTTTCTTTCTAAGAGCTGCACCTCCAAGGATCAATTCAAGAATTCAACATCTTTCGATTCATTGAAGATTCACGTGCACCCACTTAGATCGTATCTATTTTTATTGTCTTGCAATTTCCATTTCTCAAACAATTGGTACATCATGTTCTTCCTTTACTTTGATTGTTATTTCAATTTAATCATGAGTGGTTAGTTTTTTAATCACCCACCTTGATGAAACTAGACAGATGATGTGATTGCTATATGTTTAATTCAAAGAGTTGATTTCAATTATCATTGTGTCGAGATCTTGGTGATTTTATTCCTTAAATTTATTATTATGATATTGGTGGCATGTGTGTTCTTCGTTAGTGGTACTAGTTGGATACATATGTGATTTTCTAACGGTTGCTTGTCTATGAGCAATTATCACTAGTTCATGGTATGATAGTGAATGTCATTTTAATAAAAGGAATAATTTTGTCAACGTGTTTAGAAACGGTTGGTGGTACCACGTTTTAATTCACAGAGGCACGATTGGTAATGTGATAATCAAACAAACTAATTGTTGGTAAGGTTGTCTAGGCATTGGTGGTACCGGCTTGGGTAATTAAACTAGCAATTTAGGTGTTTGGGTGATTTGTGAGCGGTTGGTGGTACCACGCGAGCATTTTATCCTTTCACGATTATCTTGTCAACTCTAAATGAATTTGGTCTTAATTGAATGCAATCACGTTTGAAGTCTAGCGAAGTCAAGGTGGATGAACTTTACTATTATTGATTTAAGCTTTTCTTTACTTTCAAGTGTTCTGTCTTTTAAATTTACTCTACTTTAATTGTCAAAGTGAGATTCAAAGTGTTCCACCCTGCTTCCCAAACTACTTTGTTAAACAATTGATTCAAACCAATCCCCGTGAACGAACCTGGACTTACTTTTTAACTATACTGCATACGATCGGGTCCACTGCCCGATAGTGCGTAGTAGTGAGTTTCAAGGTATTTCTAGTTTTAAATTTTAAACTCGAACTTTTCCCATGTCCATTACCGGTGATGCTTAGATTGGTTTAATGATCTTCCGGAAAATTCAATAACAACTTGGGACCAACTTAAGCAAGCTTTCATTGGTGAGTTCTACTCACTTAGAACTCAAAGGAAGTTGGAGAACATGATTAGGTCCTTTGACCAAGATGAAGATGAAGATGTGGTGGATGCATGGATTCGGTTTAAAGAAATGTTGAGAAATTGTCCGGGCCATAACATGACTAAGGAGCAATATGTTGAGCTTTTCTTTGATGGCCTAGATAAGAAGTCCAAACGTGAGTTAGGATATGCTTTTGGGGGTGGTTTCAACAAAATTACACCCAATGAAGGTTTTGATATTTTGGAGTCCATGGCAAAGGACAATGCAAATATGGATGATGATAGATTTTTGAAGAATGAGAGAAGACTCCGGTTACTCCACCAAAACCGGTTGTGGAACCCGAGGTTAAAGCTTATAAACCAAAAGTTCCATTTCCACAACGGTTCAGGAAGGCCAAGCTAAAGGAACAATATAACAAGTTTGTTCAAATGATTTCAAATGTTCATATTAATGTGCCTTTAGTTGATTTGATACAGGGGATGCCTCACTATGCCAAGTTCATTAAGGAACTTGTGACGGACAAAGGAAAGATGGAGGAGGCCAAGGCCATTACAACTCGTACAGGTAAATCTTATGACCCTCCTACTATGCCTAATGTTGTTGTTTTGGATGTACAGGATTCAGGTAATGATGATGAGATTGAGATGGAGGAGAATCCGACCGAGAAGACTCCGGTTACTCCACCAAAACCGGTTGTGGAACCCGAGGTTAAAGCTTATAAACCAAAAGTTCCATTTCCACAACGGTTCAGGAAGGCCAAGCTAAAGGAACAATATAACAAGTTTGTTCAAATGATTTCAAATGTTCATATTAATGTGCCTTTAGTTGATTTGATACAGGGGATGCCTCACTATGCCAAGTTCATTAAGGAACTTGTGACGGACAAAGGAAAGATGGAGGAGAATCCGACCGAGAAGACTCCGGTTACTCCACCAAAACCGGTTGTGGAACCCGAGGTTAAAGCTTATAAACCAAAAGTTCCATTTCCACAACGGTTCAGGAAGGCCAAGCTAAAGGAACAATATAACAAGTTTGTTCAAATGATTTCAAATGTTCATATTAATGTGCCTTTAGTTGATTTGATACAGGGGATGCCTCACTATGCCAAGTTCATTAAGGAACTTGTGACGGACAAAGGAAAGATGGAGGAGGCCAAGGCCATTACAACTCGTACAGGTAAATCTTATGACCCTCCTACTATGCCTAATGTTGTTGTTTTGGATGTACAGGATTCAGGTAATGATGATGAGATTGAGATGGAGGAGAATCCGACCGAGAAGACTCCGGTTACTCCACCAAAGCCGGTTGTGGAACCCGAGGTTAAAGCTTATAAACCAAAAGTTCCATTTCCACAACGGTTCAGGAAGGCCAAGCTAAAGGAACAATATAACAAGTTTGTTCAAATGATTTCAAATGTTCATATTAATGTGCCTTTAGTTGATTTGATACAGGGGATGCCTCACTATGCCAAGTTCATTAAGGAACTTGTGACGGACAAAGGAAAGATGGAGGAGGCCAAGGCCATTACAACTCGTACAGGTAAATCTTATGACCCTCCTACTATGCCTAATGTTGTTGTTTTGGATGTACAGGATTCAGGTAATGATGATGAGATTGAGATGGAGGAGAATCCGACCGAGAAGACTCCGGTTACTCCACCAAAGCCGGTTGTGGAACCCGAGGTTAAAGCTTATAAACCAAAAGTTCCATTTCCACAACGGTTCAGGAAGGCCAAGCTAAAGGAACAATATAACAAGTTTGTTCAAATGATTTCAAATGTTCATATTAATGTGCCTTTAGTTGATTTGATACAGGGGATGCCTCACTATGCCAAGTTCATTAAGGAACTTGTGACGGACAAAGGAAAGATGGAGGAGGCCAAAGCGACCTTTCTCAATGCCGAGTGTTCTGCTATCTTGCAGAACCGCATTCCTCCTAAGCTTGAAGACCCAGGGAGTTTTCTTATAACTTGCTCTATTAGAACCATTATTTGTAAGGCTTTAGCTGATTTAGGTGCTAGCATTAATTTGATGCCTTATTCGGTTTGGAGTAAGTTGGCTTTAGGAATCCTTCGCCCGACTCGCATGAGTATAAGATTGGCGGACCATTCATTTCAGTACCCCATGGGGATTGCTGAAAACATTAGAGTCAAAGTAGGCCATATTGTTTTCCTAGTTGACTTTGTCATCCTCGAGATGGAGGAGGATGCACAGGTACCCCTAATACTTGGTAGACCATTTCTTAATACCGCGGATGCTATCATCCGTGTGAAAGATAAGGAAATTTCGTTGGGTGTGGGTACGGATAGGATTGTTTTTAATGTTGAGAGGTCTATTAAGCATCCTTATTCTAATGACGAGTCATGTTTAAGGATTGATGTGATTGATGATGCGTTGGACAGAGAGTTTCAGGAGTTGATGGAGACCGATATGGGAGATGAGGAGATTGCAAATCTAGGATCGGGAGAAATTTCTGATGATGATTTATTTGCAGAGGTGATGGCACTTAGCATGGATGAGACACCTCCAGAGGATGAAAGTTTTGAGGAGGTTGTTGCTGATGGAAGCTCAATGGTACCTAATTCAGTTGATGTACCACCTACAGATTTGGAGCTTAAGCCATTGCCTGCCCATTTGGAGTATGCTTACTTGGCAGGTACATCCTCTTTACCCGTGGTTATCTCGTCCTCACTCTCGAGTGACGAGAAAGGACTTCTTTTGGCTGTGCTTAAAGCCCATAAGCGGGCTTTTGCTTGGAAGACCACCGACATTCCAGGTATTAGTCCTAACTTTTGTCAACATAAGATTGATTTTGTCGATGACGTTAAGCCCGTTGTCCAGCGACAAAGGAGGCTAAATCCTAATATGAAGGAAGTGGTTAAGAAAGAAGTGATTAAGTTGTTAGATGCAGGGATCATTTTCCCTATTGCAGATAGTTCTTGGGTAAGTCCTGTCCACTGTGTGCCCAAAAAGGGGGGCATGACAGTGATTGAAAATGAAAATAAGGAACTTTTAGCCACTAGAACTGTAACGGGATGGCGGGTTTGTATTGACTACCGTAAGCTTAATGATGCCACCCGAAAGGATCACTTCCCATTGCCCTTTATTGATCAGATGTTAGAAAGACTCGCAGGTAATGAGTATTTCTGTTTTCTTGATGGGTTTTCCGGGTACTTTCAAATACCCATTGATCCAAAGGATCAAGAGAAGACCACTTTCACGTGCCCCTTTGGCACTTTTGCTTATCGGCGAATGCCGTTTGGTCTATGTAATGCCCCGGGCACCTTTCAAAGGTGCATGATAGCTATATTCCAGGACATGCTTGAAACCTCCATGGAGGTCTTCATGGATGATTTCTCGGTTTTTGGGGATTCATTTCGTACTTGTTTGCATAACTTGGATAAGATGTTAGAACGGTGTGAAAGGGCACACCTTGTTTTAAATTGGGAGAAGTGTCACTTCATGGTGACCGAGGGTATTGTGCTAGGTCATAAAGTGTCTAAGGCCGGGATAGAGGTGGATAGGGCTAAGATTGATGTTATAGCCAAACTACCCCCGCCTTCCAATGTGAAAGGGGTAAGGAGTTTTCTTGGACATGCCGGTTTTTACCGCCGTTTCATTAAAGATTTTTCTAAGATTACTCGTCCTATGACCCACTTGTTGGAGAAGGACATCCCTTTTGTATTTGATGATGCTTGTGTAAGTGCTTTTCAGGTTCTAAAGGAGAAGTTGACCAATTCACCTATCATGGTCGGGCCGGATTGGGAATTGCCCTTTGAATTGATGTGTGATGCGAGTGATTTTGCTGTGGGAGCCGTGCTTGGGCAAAGGGTTGATAAGCATTTCAAGCCCATTTACTTTGCTAGCAAAACTTTGAACCCCGCCCAGCAAAATTACACCACAACAGAGAAGGAGTTGCTTGCCGTGGTTTTTGCTTTTGATAAATTTAGATCATATCTTGTTTTAAGTAAGACCATAGTTTTTACGGACCATTCAGCCCTTAAGTACTTGTTCTCGAAACAAGATGCTAAACCCAGGCTTATCCGTTGGATCTTGTTGTTACAAGAGTTTGATATTGAGATCAAGGATAAGAAAGGGGCTGAAAATTTGGCTGCCGACCATTTGAGTCGCTTGGAAGATCCTCACCGGGAGGAACTTCGTGATGGGGAGATCAATGATCACTTCCCCGATGAATGTTTAATGTTTATTTCTACTTCTGATGATGCACCTTGGTTTGCAGATATTGCTAATTATTTGGTTGCAGGTGAGATACCAACTGACTTCACGCACCAACAGAAGAAGAAGCTCATATCGGATGCCAAGTACTATTTTTGGGATAGCCCATACTTGTTTCGTGTTTGTGCAGATGGTATGGTGAGGAGATGTGTAGCTGGAGCTGAGACTAGGGAGATTCTGGATGCTTGTCACTATGGTCCTACTGGAGGTCATTACGGTCCTTCAGTCACCGGTAAGAAAGTGTTTGATGCAGGTTTTTATTGGCCGACAATTTTCAAGGAGGCTCAAACTTTGGTGGAGACTTGTGACATTTGTCAGAGACAAGGAAGCATTACTAAGCGAGACGAGATGCCTCAACAGAGCATTCAGGTATGTGAGGTTTTTGATATTTGGGGTATAGACTTCATGGGACCATTCCCACCGTCTAATAAGTGCCTTTATATTCTTGTCGCCGTTGACTACGTGTCTAAGTGGGCCGAAGCCAAGGCTTTGCCCACGAATGATGCTAGGGTAGTAATTGATTTCCTTAAACAATTGTTTTGCCGATTTGGTTGCCCTAGAGCCTTAATTAGTGACCGAGGAACCCACTTTGCAAATCATCAATTAGCTAAGGTCATGAAAAGATATGGTGTTGTGCATTACTTTTCTACTTCCTATCATCCACAAACTAGTGGACAAGTAGAAAACACCAATAGGGCTTTGAAGAGAATTTTGGAGAAAACTGTGGGAGATAACCCTAAGGTTTGGTCAAAGAAGTTGGATGACGCCTTGTGGGCGTTTAGGACGGCTTATAAGACGCCGATTGGCACCACGCCATACCGGTTGCTCTATGGTAAGACTTGTCATTTACCTATTGAGATAGAGCATAAGGCGTATTGGGCTTTGAGAAATTTAAACTTGGATATGATGGAAGCCGGTGAACTTAGGATGTTGCAACTTCATGAGCTTGATGAGCTTAGGTTAGGTGCATATGAGAATTCTAGGCTTTACAAGGAGCGAACCAAGGTTTTGCATGACAAAAGGATCCGTAGAAAGGAATTTAAGGTTGGAGCTAAGGTTTTGTTGTTTTTGTCTAAGTTTAAGATTAAACAACCTAAGCTAACTTCCAGGTGGATTGGACCTTTTGTTATCCACTGCGCCGCAGTAGTTTTATACTGGCCCTGGGGGATATTGGTCCCACTGCGCCGCAGTGGGGGAGGCCGATGCCCACTGCGCCGCAGTGGTATTGTGTGTTAGCCACTGCGCCGCAGTGGTATTGTGTGTTAGCCACTGCGCCGCAGTGGTATTGTGTGTTAGCCACTGCGCCGCAGTGGTATTGTGTGTTAGCCACTGCGCCGCAGTGGTATTGTGTGTTAGCCACTGCGCCGCAGTGGTATTGTGTGTTAGCCACTGCGCCGCAGTGGTATTGTGTGTTAGCCACTGCGCCGCAGTGGTATTGTGTGTTAGCCACTGCGCCGCAGTGGTATTGTGTGTTAGCCACTGCGCCGCAGTGGTATTGTGTGTTAGCCACTGCGCCGCAGTGGTATTGTGTGTTAGCCACTGCGCCGCAGTGGTATTGTGTGTTAGCCACTGCGCCGCAGTGGTATTGTGTGTTAGCCACTGCGCCGCAGTGGTATTGTGTGTTAGCCACTGCGCCGCAGTGGTATTGTGTGTTAGCCACTGCGCCGCAGTGGTATTGTGTGTTAGCCACTGCGCCGCAGTGGTATTGTGTGTTAGCCACTGCGCCGCAGTGGTATTGTGTGTTAGCCACTGCGCCGCAGTGGTATTGTGTGTTAGCCACTGCGCCGCAGTGGTATTGTGTGTTAGCCACTGCGCCGCAGTGGTATTGTGTGTTAGCCACTGCGCCGCAGTGGTATTGTGTGTTAGCCACTGCGCCGCAGTGGTATTGTGTGTTAGCCACTGCGCCGCAGTGGTATTGTGTGTTAGCCACTGCGCCGCAGTGGTATTGTGTGTTAGCCACTGCGCCGCAGTGGTATTGTGTGTTAGCCACTGCGCCGCAGTGGTATTGTGTGTTAGCCACTGCGCCGCAGTGGTATTGTGTGTTAGCCACTGCGCCGCAGTGGTATTGTGTGTTAGCCACTGCGCCGCAGTGGTATTGTGTGTTAGCCACTGCGCCGCAGTGGTATTGTGTGTTAGCCACTGCGCCGCAGTGGTATTGTGTGTTAGCCACTGCGCCGCAGTGGTATTGTGTGTTAGCCACTGCGCCGCAGTGGTATTGTGTGTTAGCCACTGCGCCGCAGTGGTATTGTGTGTTAGCCACTGCGCCGCAGTGGTATTGTGTGTTAGCCACTGCGCCGCAGTGGTATTGTGTGTTAGCCACTGCGCCGCAGTGGTATTGTGTGTTAGCCACTGCGCCGCAGTGGTATTGTGTGTTAGCCACTGCGCCGCAGTGGGATTGTTCTGTCCAAAATTTGTGTTGAAGATTATTGTGATTTCAGTTTTGCATTCCTTCTTTAACGTGTCTGTTTGCTTTAATTTTGTGATTGCAGACCGCAGATCAGAGAAGACAGATGGAAGTTGGTCAAGGAAGCGGGACTGGTGCCAAGAGGGCTAGGCAAGAGCCAGAAGTGCCTGATTTAAAGTTTGGAGAGCACGATATGGACGAGTCTCACGCATGGTTAGAGTTCAATGGGGCTAGGCAACCCCATAAGAACAACTTCTTGAATAATCTCTTTGCTCTCCATCGCCAGGTAGTTTGCCCTCCCAAATATCTTGATCCGATTTTTGCTAGAAATTATGGGATACAGGAGGATATCCGTCGGTGGTTTCGTATTGAGGTTCAAATCGGTGACCAGGTGGTTAGTAGTGATATGTGGCACAACATTTTCAATAATCGGGAACCAGTTTTTCGTGAACTTTGTCTTGAGTTTTATTCTACTTTGAAGTTGACCAAGGAGCTTAATAAAGTCAAGGATATTTTTGAAGAGCGGGTAGTAACTTTTTTCTGCGGGGGACAGCCTAGGAAGTTATCTATTCCTGAATTTGGTTTTTATTGTGGTATGTATACGAGGGAGCAGTTAGATAGTCAGGAATTTAGGGCTTTGTTGAGGAAGGGTTTGTATGTGAAACAGGATTTGGGAGATGGAGAGTCGATATCTCAGTATTGGACTCGTATTTCGGGGGGACACAATTGGCCTTCTTGTGGCTATGTTAGTGTGTCTAAGATTAGCAGTGTGAAGCTGAGGATGTTGCATAGGATGCTTGTCACGTTTCTGGTACAAAGGTCCACCCATTGGGACAAGGCGTACCAGCTAGATTTATGGCTGATTAAGTTGTTTTCTGAGGGGGCACCGAGGAGGTTTGCTTTGGCCCCGATGGTTGTTCTGGATAGGATGGTGAATCACTCGGATTCAAAGTTGGTGCTTGGGCAGTTTATCACCCGTCTTTACAAGAGGATGGGAGTTTTTGATTCTGATATATGTCATGAGGGATTGTCTTTGCAGGTTAGACAGGAGCATTTAACTGAGAAGGAGTTGATAATAGCCAAGATAGTGAAGAAGCCAAAGAAGAATGAGCAAGCGAGGTTGTTGGATGATACAGGTGTTATCGCTGCACCGCCTCCAGAGGTGGAGGATTCTGATGATGATGAGATGGAGGACGCCCCTCAGGAGCCTCAGAGGAGGCGGGGCCGTCCAAGTATTGATTTGACTGATATAGGGTCCCAGCTGCAACAGATTTTGGATGGGCAGCAGGCTAGTGGTAGGGCATTTGATGATTATCAAAGGAGGATGGATCAGGATATGACTTGGATGGGATCGCAGCAGGCCCGCACCAACTATACCCTAGATTATTATCAGCCTATGTGGGATGCGCAGTACCATGGGCAGCCGTTCGTTCCAGATACTCCTATTCCTGATTTTTCACCACCACCTATTCATGTTCCGACATATCGTCAGGGAGGCGGTTCTTTCTTCCCACATGATCTAGGAGGATCTCCTCGTGGTCCTGTGCAGTTTGGTTCTTTGGTGGGGGGGGGGGGGGGGGGGGGGGGGGGGGGGGGGGGGGGGGGGGGGGGGGGGGGGGGGGGGGGGGGGGGGGGGGGGGGGGGGGGGGGGGGGGGGGGGGGGGGGGGGGGGGGGGGGGGGGGGGGGGGGGGGGGGGGGGGGGGGGGGGGGGGGGGGGGGGGGGGGGGGGGGGGGGGGGGGGGGGGGGGGGGGGGGGGGGGGGGGGGGGGGGGGGGGGGGGGGGGGGGGGGGGGGGGGGGGGGGGGGGGGGGGGGGGGGGGGGGGGGGGGGGGGGGGGGGGGGGGGGGGGGGGGGGGGGGGGGGGGGGGGGGGGGGGGGGGGGGGGGGGGGGGGGGGGGGGGGGGGGGGGGGGGGGGGGGGGGGGGGGGGGGGGGGGGGGGGGGGGGGGGGGGGGGGGGGGGGGGGGGGGGGGGGGGGGGGGGGGGGGGGGGGGGGGGGGGGGGGGGGGGGGGGGGGGGGGGGGGGGGGGGGGGGGGGGGGGGGGGGGGGGGGGGGGGGGGGGGGGGGGGGGGGGGGGGGGGGGGGGGGGGGGGGGGGGGGGGGGGGGGGGGGGGGGGGGGGGGGGGGGGGGGGGGGGGGGGGGGGGGGGGGGGGGGGGGGGGGGGGGGGGGGGGGGGGGGGGGGGGGGGGGGGGGGGGGGGGGGGGGGGGGGGGGGGGGGGGGGGGGGGGGGGGGGGGGGGGGGGGGGGGGGGGGGGGGGGGGGGGGGGGGGGGGGGGGGGGGGGGGGGGGGGGGGGGGGGGGGGGGGGGGGGGGGGGGGGGGGGGGGGGGGGGGGGGGGGGGGGGGGGGGGGGGGGGGGGGGGGGGGGGGGGGGGGGGGGGGGGGGGGGGGGGGGGGGGGGGGGGGGGGGGGGGGGGGGGGGGGGGGGGGGGGGGGGGGGGGGGGGGGGGGGGGGGGGGGGGGGGGGGGGGGGGGGGGGGGGGGGGGGGGGGGGGGGGGGGGGGGGGGGGGGGGGGGGGGGGGGGGGGGGGGGGGGGGGGGGGGGGGGGGGGGGGGGGGGGGGGGGGGGGGGGGGGGGGGGGGGGGGGGGGGGGGGGGGGGGGGGGGGGGGGGGGGGGGGGGGGGGGGGGGGGGGGGGGGGGGGGGGGGGGGGGGGGGGGGGGGGGGGGGGGGGGGGGGGGGGGGGGGGGGGGGGGGGGGGGGGGGGGGGGGGGGGGGGGGGGGGGGGGGGGGGGGGGGGGGGGGGGGGGGGGGGGGGGGGGGGGGGGGGGGGGGGGGGGGGGGGGGGGGGGGGGGGGGGGGGGGGGGGGGGGGGGGGGGGGGGGGGGGGGGGGGGGGGGGGGGGGGGGGGGGGGGG
>CM067174.1:2872373-2937398 GCA_034093135.1 Erigeron breviscapus
GCGCCGCAGTGGGGGCATCACTCGCCCACTGCGCCGCAGTGGGGGCATACTGCCCACTGCGCCGCAGTGGGGGCATACTGCCCACTGCGCCGCAGTGGGGGCATCACTCGCCCACTGCGCCGCAGTGGGGGCATACTGCCCACTGCGCCGCAGTGGGGGCATCACTCGCCCACTGCGCCGCAGTGGGGGCATACTGCCCACTGCGCCGCAGTGGGGGCATCACTCGCCCACTGCGCCGCAGTGGGGGCATACTGCCCACTGCGCCGCAGTGGGGGCATCACTCGCCCACTGCGCCGCAGTGGGGGCATCACTCGCCCACTGCGCCGCAGTGGGGGCATACTGCCCACTGCGCCGCAGTGGGGGCATACTGCCCACTGCGCCGCAGTGGGGGCATCACTCGCCCACTGCGCCGCAGTGGGGGCATCACTCGCCCACTGCGCCGCAGTGGGGGCATACTGCCCACTGCGCCGCAGTGGGGGCATACTGCCCACTGCGCCGCAGTGGGGGCATCACTCGCCCACTGCGCCGCAGTGGGGGCATACTGCCCACTGCGCCGCAGTGGGGGCATCACTCGCCCACTGCGCCGCAGTGGGGGCATACTGCCCACTGCGCCGCAGTGGGGGCATCACTCGCCCACTGCGCCGCAGTGGGGGCATACTCGCCCACTGCGCCGCAGTGGGGGCATCACTCGCCCACTGCGCCGCAGTGGGGGCATACTGCCCACTGCGCCGCAGTGGGGGCATCACTCGCCCACTGCGCCGCAGTGGGGGCATACTGCCCACTGCGCCGCAGTGGGGGCATCACTCGCCCACTGCGCCGCAGTGGGGGCATACTGCCCACTGCGCCGCAGTGGGGGCATCACTCGCCCACTGCGCCGCAGTGGGGGCATACTCGCCCACTGCGCCGCAGTGGGGGCATCACTCGCCCACTGCGCCGCAGTGGGGGCATACTGCCCACTGCGCCGCAGTGGGGGCATCACTCGCCCACTGCGCCGCAGTGGGGGCATACTGCCCACTGCGCCGCAGTGGGGGCATCACTCGCCCACTGCGCCGCAGTGGGGGCATCACTCGCCCACTGCGCCGCAGTGGGGGCATCACTCGCCCACTGCGCCGCAGTGGGGGCATCACTCGCCCACTGCGCCGCAGTGGGGGCATCACTCGCCCACTGCGCCGCAGTGGGGGCATCACTCGCCCACTGCGCCGCAGTGGGGGCATCACTCGCCCACTGCGCCGCAGTGGGGGCATCACTCGCCCACTGCGCCGCAGTGGGGGCATCACTCGCCCACTGCGCCGCAGTGGGGGCATCACTCGCCCACTGCGCCGCAGTGGGGGCATCACTCGCCCACTGCGCCGCAGTGGGGGCATACTCGCCCACTGCGCCGCAGTGGGGGCATACTGCCCACTGCGCCGCAGTGGGGGCATCACTCGCCCACTGCGCCGCAGTGGGGGCATACTGCCCACTGCGCCGCAGTGGGGGCATACTCGCCCACTGCGCCGCAGTGGGGGCATACTGCCCACTGCGCCGCAGTGGGGGCATACTCGCCCACTGCGCCGCAGTGGGGGCATACTGCCCACTGCGCCGCAGTGGGGGCATACTCGCCCACTGCGCCGCAGTGGGGGCATACTGCCCACTGCGCCGCAGTGGGGGCATACTCGCCCACTGCGCCGCAGTGGGGGCATACTGCCCACTGCGCCGCAGTGGGGGCATACTCGCCCACTGCGCCGCAGTGGGGGCATACTGCCCACTGCGCCGCAGTGGGGGCATACTCGCCCACTGCGCCGCAGTGGGGGCATACTGCCCACTGCGCCGCAGTGGGGGCATCACTCGCCCACTGCGCCGCAGTGGGGGCATACTGCCCACTGCGCCGCAGTGGGGGCATCACTCGCCCACTGCGCCGCAGTGGGGGCATACTGCCCACTGCGCCGCAGTGGGGGCATCACTCGCCCACTGCGCCGCAGTGGGGGCATACTGCCCACTGCGCCGCAGTGGGGGCATCACTCGCCCACTGCGCCGCAGTGGGGGCATACTGCCCACTGCGCCGCAGTGGGGGCATCACTCGCCCACTGCGCCGCAGTGGGGGCATACTGCCCACTGCGCCGCAGTGGGGGCATCACTCGCCCACTGCGCCGCAGTGGGGGATACGCCACTGCGACGCAGTGGGGGCATCACTCGCCCACTGCGCCGCAGTGAGAGTGCGGGGCTGCAAGGTTTTGACCGATCATTTGCATCAGAACTGAGGGGTATAAATAGTTTACAAAACCTAATTTCCAGGGATGAAGTTTGTTTCTTTCTAAGAGCTGCACCTCCAAGGATCAATTCAAGAATTTTGTCAACGTGTTAAGAAACGGTTGGTGGTACCACGTTTTAATTCACAGAGGCACGATTGGTAATGTGATAATCAAACAAACTAATTGTTGGTAAGGTTGTCTAGGCATTGGTGGTACCGGCTTGGGTAATTAAACTAGCAATTTAGGTGTTTGGGTGATTTGTGAGCGGTTGGTGGTACCACGCGAGCATTTTATCCTTTCACGATTATCTTGTCAACTCTAAATGAATTTGGTCTTAATTGAATGCAATCATGTTTGAAGTCTAGCGAAGTCAAGGTGGATGAACTTTACTATTATTGATTTAAGCTTTTCTTTACTTTCAAGTGTTCTGTCTTTTAAATTTACTCTACTTTAATTGTCAAAGTGAGATTCAAAGTGTTCCACCCTGCTTCCCAAACTACTTTGTTAAACAATTGATTCAAACCAATCCCCGTGAACGAACCTGGACTTACTTTTTAACTATACTGCATACGATCGGGTCCACTGCCCGATAGTGCGTAGTAGTGAGTTTCAAGGTATTTCTAGTTTTAAATTTTAAACTCGATTTAGCACATCACTGCCTATAAATACAAAGTCATATTTCTCGTTCAAATCACTATTAGCAATTTGGTGAACTTGCTTAAATACTCTCGATCTAAACAGTTATACTTCACAACTCTAAGTATATCGATCCAAGGAGATTATTTAGCAAGTATAGATCACTTGTAATTCAAAGATTGTTTAGATAGTTACATACTTGTAATATCTAGGTTCCGCAACAATCTTGTATTTTGTTTATTCATCAATAAAGAAAATACACTTGAAAATTACATTTGTGTTCCATCATTTATTTACTTGTTTAAATATTGCTTAAGTCGTTTATTGCTTTATTTATATTCTTGCATTTATATTTAAAGTAATACTAGTCCGATTCTAGTTCATACTTGACTTGTTATTTTACACTCGTGGGTTAAACCATCGTGTGAGGGACTTTACACTTGCTCCTGAATCATTTAAGGCACGTTTTACAGATAAGTTACCAATCTTACAAGGGATAGTAAAACTACCTGGATCCTTACGTTTCTCGGGTAACTTACCTGTCACTGCTGCTGAACAAACATCCTCAAGCACTGTAGTTGCCACCCCCGCTAGATTTTTCTTGTTCATCAGAATTTGCCTCAAACACTTCGCATACCCTGGCATCTGCACAATTGCATCTAAAAATGGAATATTAATATGCAATTTACTGAGGTGACTCACAAATTTCTCCATTTGCTCTTTTAGCTTCTCTTTCGCCAATCTCTGAGGAAATGGGATTTTGGGCTTATAAGGCTTTACTTCCGGTTTTTCAGCTTGTTTGGATGGAACGGCCGGTGTCTGCACGGCTGGGATCGGCTCCATCTCTACTTCATCATTAACCACCTCCCCGTCTTCTTGCACCTGCACAACTGGGGAAACATTATCTGGTAAAGGATTTGCAGAATTGTAAGTCTTACCTGCCCTCGTAGTGATTGCATTCACTTGCTCATTTCGAGCATTAGGAGGGGTATACTTCTGTCCGGATCCTTGATTGTTCTGCTGAGGCTTAGGGTTTTGTTGCGTGTTGCTCGGTAGTGTACTGGGCTGCCTATTTGAATTCCCTAGCCTTTCAAGCTTCACTTCCAAATCCTTGATGGTAGCTTGATGGTTCTTCGAATTTTGATCCAGCTTATGCCCCAATCCATCCAAACGAGTAGTTAAAGAGTCCAACACAGAAATCACCTTCTTGGACTCTTCCGCAACATGTTCATTGGTTGCCTTCTGGGCACCTATAAAATCCTTCACTATCTCTCTTAGTTCTGAATCTTGGCCTTGTTGATTGTTAAACCTGCTGAACCTGTTACCACCATAACCAGAAATGTTAGTAATAAAAGAAGAAGAAGTAGGGTAAGAACTACCTGATGGCCGGTTTTGATAACCGGTATTTTGGTTGAAATTCCCTTGATTCTGAACGTAACTAAAGTCTTGAACTGGTTTATCCGGGCAATCCTCTGTATAATGAAAGTCCCCACAATAGTCACATCCATCCGCTATGACTTTCACATCTCGCTCAAGGCTCTTGATCGACTTTCTTGATTATCAAACCTCTCATTCATTTGCTTTGAGAGAGCCTTGACTTCAGCAACAAGTTTTGAGTCTTCACTACTTTCCACCTTAGCCACAGTGCTTCTACTGGATCTCTTATCTCGGTCCTCATCTCTGGTTGAATACTCCTTCGCCATATCTTCAAGAATCTTGTATCCTTCATTCGGGGAAATGTTGTTTAGACTACCCCAAATGCATAACCGAGCTCCCTTTTAGTATTTCTATCCAGTCCATCATAGAAAATCTCAAAACTTTCTACAGTACCCATACTATGTCCGGGGCAAATCCTTAGCATTTCCTTGAACCGTTTCCATGCATCAACAACATCCTCACCACTGTCTTGAGTAAATCCTCTGATTTTATTTTCCAGTTGCCTTTGAGTTCTTAATGAATAGAACTCATCAATAAATCCTTCACGAAGTTCGGCCCAAGTGGTGAATGAGTTATCGGGTAGCTCTTTAAACCAAGCAGCTGC
Source organism: Erigeron breviscapus (assembly GCA_034093135.1). NCBI lineage: Eukaryota > Viridiplantae > Streptophyta > Magnoliopsida > Asterales > Asteraceae > Erigeron > Erigeron breviscapus. The sequence goes on from CM067174.1 coordinate 2,877,279, forward strand.
ATCTCCAATGAGAGTTAATGGAAATAGCTCAAGTTTAACAGCTTCAGTTTGCCCTGTTCCATACTGATATAACCTGCAAATCTTCTCAAACCTCTCAAGATGTGCATAAGGGTCAATTCTTCGAATCCCATCAAACTTGTCCTCTTCAACACTCTTGAGGTGATTTCCTTTCAAGGAGAAATCGACTGAAATAGCCGGAGGGCGGATAGCTATGCCCCGGTTATTCGGTATGTTTCTTCTTCGTTCCCCGTAAGGACGGGCGTTCGGATCTACCGGTTGTTCATCACCCATTCCGTTTCCCTTTGGTGGTTGATTAATATATAAATTGATTCGAGGTATGACAATATTGTTCGGTTCAGGTGTCTGAACTTTCTCTTCTATATCTGAATCTAAGTCTTCTCCTGTCTCAAACACTCTACCTGCTTCTTTCAACCTATTAACCAACTGATCTTCTGAATACTGGGCGGGTGGAACTTGATCGGCGGTTTCGAAATCTATTTTGACTGGTGTGGATGGTTCTTGGTTATCTCTTGACACAAGTCGTATATAGTATAGTTAAGCGGTAAGACCAGGTCGAACACAAGGACTTTGAAAGCAATTGTTAAAATTAAGTAATTCAAATAAATAGGGGGTTTTGTGACCGAATTGTCACTTTGCAACAAGTAAAAGTACATAAATTAAATCCGGTATGACCGGGGCAGGGATCGTCCTAAAACGATAGTAAAAATTGATTTAAAACAATAACTTTCTCACAAATGAATGTGAAAAAGGATCGAACTACAAAATAAAACAACTACTTAAACAAAAGTCCCCGGCAGCGGCGCCAAAAACTTGATGTGTAATATCAAGCTTATAAATTTTTAAACAAGTAATACCAAATAACGACTACCACACACTATTGGGCAGTGGACCCAATCATATATAGTATAGCTAAGTGGTAAGACCAGGTCGAACACAAGGACTTTGAAAGCAATTGTTAAAATTAAGTAATTCAAATAAATAGGGGGTTTTGTGACCGAATTGTCACTTTGCAACAAGTAAAAGTACATAAATTAAATCCGGTATGACCGGGGCAGGGATCGTCCTAAAACGATAGTAAAAATTGATTTAAAACAATAATTTCTCACAAATGAATGTGAAAAAGGATCGAACTACAAAATAAAACAACTACTTAAACAAAAGTCCCCGGCAGCGGCGCCAAAAACTTGATGTGTAATATCAAGCTTATAAATTTTTAAACAAGTAATACCAAATAACGACTACCACACACTATTGGGCAGTGGACCCAATCATATATAGTATAGCTAAGTGGTAAGACCAGGTCGAACACAAGGACTTTGAAAGCAATTGTTGAAATTAAGTAATTCAAATAAATAGGGGGTTTTGTGACCGAATTGTCACTTTGCAACAAGTAAAAGTACATAAATTAAATCCGGTATGACCGGGGCAGGGATCGTCCTAAAACGATAGTAAAAATTGATTTAAAACAATAACTTCTCACAAATGAATGTGAAAAAGGATCGAACTACAAAATAAAACAACTACTTAAACAAAAGTCCCCGGCAGCGGCGCCAAAAACTTGATGTGTAATATCAAGCTTATAAATTTTTAAACAAGTAATACCAAATAACGACTACCACACACTATTGGGCAGTGGACCCAATCATATATAGTATAGCTAAGTGGTAAGACCAGGTCGAACACAAGGACTTTGAAAGCAATTGTTGAAATTAAGTAATTCAAATAAATAGGGGGTTTTGTGACCGAATTGTCACTTTGCAACAAGTAAAAGTACATAAATTAAATCCGGTATGACCGGGGCAGGGATCGTCCTAAAACGATAGTAAAAATTGATTTAAAACAATAATTTTCTCACAAATGAATGTGAAAAAGGATCGAACTACAAAATAAAACAACTACTTAAACAAAAGTCCCCGGCAGCGGCGCCAAAAACTTGATGTGTAATATCAAGCTTATAAATTTTTAAACAAGTAATACCAAATAACGACTACCACACACTATTGGGCAGTGGACCCAATCATATATAGTATAGCTAAGTGGTAAGACCAGGTCGAACACAAGGACTTTGAAAGCAATTGTTAAAATTAAGTAATTCAAATAAATAGGGGGTTTTGTGACCGAATTGTCACTTTGCAACAAGTAAAAGTACATAAATTAAATCCGGTATGACCGGGGCAGGGATCGTCCTAAAACGATAGTAAAAATTGATTTAAAACAATAATTTAAAAGGCATCCATCTTGATTTCGCTCGACAACATGTTAAGATTGCACATAAATGAAGTTCAAATCCAAATTAAGTTGATTAAATAACCGAGACTCAGACCAAGCACCAACCCCGTACCCGTTAAGTTAATGACATCATTTGACTCTCTTGCCTAAACTAGTTTCGTTACAAAGACCGGTACCCCCAAGACATCTTTTATAACTTCCCTAATCAAACAATTGTTTTGGTTATTGAAATAACAATTTTACCTATTGATTGTACCCAACCGTTAACACATTTCCCCCTATTATCATTGAATGATTATCTACCGTACCCGTTATAGATCCAATTATTTGTAACCAAATAATCAAAACGACATATACGCAATCAATAATTACCATTAAAGTCGCACATATATCACCAATCAATCCAAGATGAATTAAAAGAGAGAAATACGCTAAGATATCGGTATAACGTTAAATGAAATCAACATTGAATTATTAAAATTGTGCAATCCTTACATATTGTCTCACTCTATCAAGATGGATGATAAAGTGATTAGCCACTCATATTAAATATGAAAGAACAAATCAAAATAGAAGAATTCATCGTTACCGAATACAAAGAATTGAAAGCTAACAACGAAATTGATCCAATCGTGCTTGAATTCCTTAAAGATGATTCAAAATATGAAAATATCTGGAAAAAGGTCTTCAAAATCGGCTGGGGGAAGAGAAGAAAAATTTTGGGATGTTTTTGCATGCTATTTATACTTCCCTAAAATCTGTCCAGAATCGGACCCAGTTGCGGCGCAACCAAGTTTGACTTTCGTATTGACTTTGACTTCTGTTGACTCGAGCTGGCCAGGTATTGAAGACGTTGCGGCGCAATGAAGTTTATTGCGGCGCAATTTAATCTTCTGCTTTTCTGTTGCGGCGCAACAACTAGTTGCGGCGCAATTGGGCGTTGACTCGCGTTGACCTTTGACCATTGTTGACTCGTGCTGGATCAGAACTCAACGCATTGCGGCACAACGAGCTACGTTGCGGAGCAAATTAACACTCTGGAATTCTGTTGCGGCGCAACTGCTAGTTGCGGCGCAATGCTTCTTTGCCAGCTTTGACTTTTGTTGACTTTCTGCAATCTTCATCCAAATGCTCCGGAAATCATCCGTTAGCACTTATTTCACCTCAATAATGTTGTTTTCTCCAGATTTACGCTTAAATACCTGTCAGTAGCCTGAAACACTAACAAATACCATAAACACACCAAATGTATACAAAAACGACTCATAAAACATGCTAAATCAACTATATTCATTGTGGGAAATGAGTATAAAATACGACATATCATCGACCGAGATGATATATTCCCGATATATGCCCGATATATCGCTTCGGTGGTCGACCGAGACGATACCAAAAAGCGATATTTACAACCTTGGTTTTTACTTGTAGAAGAACTTTTGAAGGTCTTTTTCGTGTATCATATGTCTTGAAAAAGGTCACTACCAAAGAGCCCGTCCAACTGAAATACCAAAGGTGCACTCGCGCTCAACCGGGTGACTATGCGCTTGAGATTTCTTATCTCGATACATCGAATGCCCTTAACGTATGCCTCTAATTCTACAAGATTAATCAGTATAGATGATTGAGTTCCACTATACTTGCAAGTTCAATACAATCTCGTATTTAAAATAGCAGTGTAGCAAATATTATTTTCTTCTATTTTCTATCATTTGTACAGTTTAGAAAGTTGATAGCGACAACATCATCAACAACAATTAAAACAAGTAGTATAGTTTCAATTTAAACAATATCATCATCAAACAATATGTTTAGGTTTCAAATAAAACCGACTAGTACTTTTTTTATAAAACTATTTGGGGGATCTAGCCAAAAACAGGTATTATGTTGCATCAAACCTTATATGATCGTGATAATGAGAACTTCTAGATCTAGGGATCTCCTTCTTGACATATATCGCTTTTTTCAACCGATATCTCCTCCGGCAGCAGCTGCAGATCTGCCGTTGGAAGGCTCACTCTTTTCGCTCTCAAAAGGAGAAAGAAATCCAAGATTCATTATCTTTCTTTTTCTTCCTTTTTTTTCTCTGATGATATCTTCGAAGCCCCGATCTATAGATCTTCTTCATATGTATATCAGGACATCTCTACAGATAATTCCTCCGGCACAAATCCATCGTCTCTTTTTTTTGTTGGAGAATAATATTTTTACAATACTTTTTTAGGTTTAGAAGAAGATATGAGCCGTTCCAAAAGGGTGGAGATTCCCTCAAGTTAAATTGAGAGGTCAAGTTAAAAGAATCTCAACCCTGATGAAACTCAAAGGTGTTAATCTTTTAATCTTGACCTTTGATTTTAATTCAAATGTTAGGATTTTCCCAGTCAAGTTAAAGGAACTTGAGGGAATCCTTACCCGTTCCAAAAAGTAAAAAGAAAATAGAGTTAATTACAGAAATCGTCCCTGTCGTGGTACCCAACTTGCAGGTTTCATCCCTAACTTTTATAAATTACACTTTTAGTCCAAAAAACTTTGCTCCGTCAACACTTTTGGTCCTACCCCTTAACGTCCGTTTAAAGAGTGATCACATGCCAGGCACATGATGGGTATTTCAGTCTTTTTCCTACACAGGACCAAAAGTGTAATTAACTCTAAACTTTAAGACTCTTCATCTATCATCAATATCAATATCAATATCTGTAAATCTATATTCATATTTACACAACTTCTTCTATGTCTAAAAATATATATATCATCTTCTATATCTATATACAGATCTATAAGCAAAACAACACAAACAAACAAGTGTATTAACTTTCCATATATATACTTTCATCTCCATATATATACCTATTTCGATATATATATATATATATTATATATATATATATATCTTACATCCATATCTTCGTTCACTATGGTCTAGTAATGGACTCGGTGGTGGTGGCTCGAGTTCACTACGGTCTACTATTGGATTCGGTGGCGGTGGCCGGAGTTTTGAGGGTTTTGTTGAAAACCCGATCGGGAATGGAGTTTTGTGGGGTTATGGACTCAATGGTGGTGGCTGGTGCTTTTAGATCTGATTTCAATGAAATTAAAATTATCAGACTAGTGGTTGGGTGGAGGGAGGTGGCTGTGGTGGGTGGTATGTAACACACAAAAAGGATGAACTCCAAGGTTTTGCTTTTGGTTCAAAGTTAAGAATTAAGACACGGTGGTGATATGGGATGAAATCGAAGGTTTCTCTTTTGGTATCATATATGTATAGATTTGATGTTTTGATATATAGACAAGTATTATGAGTTCTATCATATATTATAGAGATTCCTATATTATATATATAGTTCTATCAAAGTATTATGAGAAAGAAATGTGATGAAGATTTGGAAAAAGTATTGTTGATTGTTGTTGATATAGATTTTAGATTAGATTTGTGTGGTTTCAAAATCTGGAAAAAATTTTTGAGATGATGATGATGATGATAGAAAGTTTAGAGTTAATTACACTTTTGGTCCTGTGTAGGAAAAAGACTGAAATACCCATCATGTGTCTGGCATGTGATCACTCTTTAAACGGACTTTAAGGGGTAGAACCAAAAGTGTTGACGGAGCAAAGTTTTTTGGACTAAAAGTGTAATTTATAAAAGTTAGGGATGAAACCTGCAAGTTGGGTACCACGACAGGGACGATTTCTGTAATTAACTCAAGAAAATAAGATGTGTGGTCGGTCAAACTACATTTGTGCTCAAAACACTTCGATTCATTGTGGGGCCTCAGTCTTTTCCTTTTTTTTTATTTGACAATATCTCTAAAATATACGAGTATATATGGTAGATAAGTAAAAGAATTTGAAAAACTTTTTTACTAACCAATATAAAAGGTTTCTAACCTCTAATTTAGTTAAATAAGTTTTATTTGGCAATATCTCTAAAATATACGACTATACGGTAAGATAAGAAAAAGAATTTGAAAAACTTTTTTACTAACCAATATAAAAAATTTCTAACCTCTTATTTAGTTAAATAAACCTCAAGTCCAAAGTTCAACCGGTGGTCAAACCGGTTGAACCTTCTCGAAAAAAAATTTGCTACTCAAAAATTAGTTTGAGATCATGTACCGCGATTGTATGTCTTTATGGTAGTGTCATTTGTACCTACATTTGCTTCTTGCACTTTGAATCATAAGTATTGTAAATATTGCTTTTTAATCTTCTTTTTTAAGGAATATGTATTTCGAATAACATGAATTATAAAGATTGTTTGTTAATTACTAATTTTGCACTTTGAATTGATTGATGAAAGAGTTGAAGCCACTTGGGCTTTGAAAGATTTATCAAGTCAGACAGGGTGTCATATTTGGCTTGAACTTAGGAACGAAAAATATAGGGGAGGTTGCGTCAGATAGCCGGAACAAAGTTGAATTATCAATAGAGTACCTCCATGGTAATGCTACTTTGTTCAGGCCATCTGACACAGCCACCCCCAAATTTTTCATTCCTACGTTCAACCCAAATATCACTCTGACTTGATGAATCTTCTTTAGTTCTTTCAAAGTTCCAGTGGCTTCAACTCCTTCCTGGCTTCCTCTATCAATCCAAAGTTCAAGTTTAGTAATTAACAAGAAAATTTTACAATTCATGTGATTCATAACACATATTCGTTAAGAAAAGAGATTAAAAAGCAATCTTTTACACTACTTGTGATTCAAAGTACAAGAAGCAAATGAAGATACAAATGGCACTGTCGTAAGTAATTAAGTAACTAAAAACATGTTTATTATTTTAAGACATACAATTGTGGTACATGACATCAAATTAATTTTTGAGTAACAAAAATTATGAAAGTATGAGAGAATAAGTTATAGTAACATGAAAATGTGAATGAAAAAAGGTAGAGGAGGGGTCTAAGCTTTTTGATTGACGAAATGTAATAAAAAATGAAGCTTTTTGATCTTCACTCTTCTTTTTTACCCTTAACTATTTAATCTGAATCAACCGAAGTCTATGAAGTGTGCAATGTTGTAACAATTGTCATTTTTGGTCCATTAATTGTCGAAAATAATAAAAGCAAACATTATGAATTTATGAAAGACTTTGAGTACTTATGTTTGCCTTTATATATATGTACGTGTTGGCTAATAACAATATGATAATGAATTGAAACTGGATTGATATGATCAGGCCCATATGGTGAGGCCATTTTTATTGTGACTATATTTTGTATGGAATTTATAACCGATATGATTTTGTCACACCCGCCCTAGACGGGGCATGACGTACATGGATTCACAACACAAGATATACTGAACGACACAAAACGTTGTTGTTTTAAAATACATTTATATAAAAGCATTGTTCACAAATTTATATTACAATTTATGAAAGATATTATTCTTGAAAACATTTATTTAATATTAAACAATATTAAACAGTAGACAGAGACTTTAGCAAATTGACTTGTCTTTACTAGAGTCTGAGGGTAGGCCATGGTCTAGTATGTTGTATGCAGCGGAAAAATGTCCCATGTATAGAGTATTGTCTAGTTACCTGAGAATACATACTAAAATACGTCAACATAAAGTTGGTGAGTTTCATAAGTTTTTCATATAGAAAATATAGTTTCACAAAATGCCAGAGTTCAGTGTGACCATTGCCTTACCGCAATGTCAAATAGTTATGATACAATATTAGCAAAGAGTATCATATGTTTTTAATTAAAATATAGAGTATGAACCACAAGATTTAAAGTAACTATTTGATCACACAATGGATCAAATAGAATATAAGAGTAGATATTGTATATATCAAGTTCTAAGCTCATGAACCGAAATTAGACAAGTGTGTGTTTATTTGCCTCCAGAGTAGGTACCTTGTTCAGGGTACCCTAAGCTTTCCAAATATAATGCATCCGTATCCAGTTGGTATGACCAACACGAATGGGGGTGCCTACCCCAATAGTACTATTCAATATACCCACGTTTATGTTTCCATAATTAATCATTCATGATAGTGAGGACTTTGAGTGAACAGAGCAACTTAGAATCAACCATATATACATTTCTGGAATACTTGTGTTCATCATAACAGTAAAGAGTTTGTATTTTACCCCGAAGGTAAAATAAATAAAGTGGAGTTACAAAATATATATAATATATATATATATATTTGTAAATATACATATAAGTATATAACTTTGAAATATACATATAAGTATAACAAGTAGTTTTATTGCATGTATCTCAGTCCCCAAATAAATGTATAAATAATTGAAAAGGGGAGTATGAAGACTCACATAGTATATTATATATCATATAGTTTTGCAATTGTTCTTCAAAGTTTCGTATATATATAATATATAATATAATATATATATATATATATAATTTTGTAAATATACATATAAGTATAACAAGTAGTTTTATTGCATGTATCTCAGTCCCCGAAATAAATCATATAAAAGAATTAAAAAGGGGAATATGGAAACTCACATAGTATATTATATATCATATAGTTTTGCAATTGTTCTTCAAAGTTTCGTATATATATAACATAAAATATTATTATGCATGTATCTCAGTCCCCGAAATAAATCATATAAAAGAATTTAAAAGGGGATATGAAAACTCACCTTAGTAATAATAGCAGAAATCAAGTAGATGAAATAAGCCTTGTATAGTTATACCAGAGAGTATTTAGAAGAGAATATGTAGTGGTGTGTGTTTTAAAGTTTAATATCGTCTGCTATTTATAGACGAACGAATTCGTTCGTTTGATTATTATAATAATAAAATTACCCGCCGAATTAGAAAAAGAAAACGCGTAGAATCAATCTTCAACGAAAGTTTCAACATAACTCGTTTATATATAATATTATTATATTATATTATATTATTATTATATTATAAAGTTAATCATGAATAAGGGGTATGTATATATATAGTATTCTTTTTGTCCATATCTCTAGTGAACTAAACCCGTGATTCATAATTTATGAATTTTAAATTATAAAGTAGATAAAAGTGTGTTTCCCACTACCTCTTGGACGTTTCTAATGATAGATTTCTTTTATACTAGTAGTATATATTTATACATTGTTTTTATTTGTACGAAGTATGGACATTTTTATAAATACAGTTTGTTATGTACATTTTTAGTATTTGTATTTGATATGGACTTTTTTATTATTTGTGTACTGTTTGTTTATAATGATGGTGGACTATCCGGTTTGCAAAAACAAAAAGCTTTATTTTCCTTATAATTATGGCTGTCCAACATAGTCAAACAACATAGTAACTATTAAAAATAACATGTGTATGTATCTATTAAAAATTACATAACATCAGTTGTGTTTTACAAAAATATGAATTAATGAACAATATTACAAAAATACCAATTAATGAACATGTGTATGTACCAATATTACAATCCTAATCAGATGAGTCAACTGTTCCCATATAGGTGGGAGGAGGTTTTGTTGCATCTATATATCTAGTGTAGGCTAACTGGCGGTGTCGGTACAAATCTTTCCATTTGCTCACGGGAGTCCTTACACGATCCTGTACCCAATATGCGATCTCCGGGGCCATCGGGTAGTCACCTTCCAACTGCACCATGATATAGTGACCGTGACCATGTACTAATGCTATTGATATGGGCTCTGTCCTAGGCACCTCATCAGGACCATAGGTAAATGGGAACGATGTCCAACTTGCGGCAGTAGATAAACAGTTAATTACTATACCCATCCTGTTGGACAACAACATGGCCCCCATAGTCATGTGCATCCAGTAGCCAATTGGTCTAAACACCCCTACATAAGACCTTGATAACCCCTCAAAAAACCTCGCTTCAGCCTGTTCCCCTCTTGTTAGGTCATCGTAGAATTGTTTGTTGTTTTCATACTCGGCCAACATATGTAGTCGGATCCACTCGTAACCTTCGTTTTCATCGTACCCCAATGCAACAGCAAGTGCCCGGAATCCACAGTTGCCATCACCCGTGACATTAATAATCCCTTGACGTATGGTCTAAATACCTTCGGTATGTCATCAAGGTAACCCTTTATACCCGTCGTCTGCAGTGGGCGAGTGTTAGGTGGTGGTACTGGTAGAGCAGCCAATTGCTGCTCAGCTGATATGGGAGATATTGGTGATGGTGCTGGTGCTGGTGGCATCGGAGGTGATGGTGCTGGTGCCATCGAAGGTTGTGTGGGCGTAGTGAAAAAATCAAAGTACGGTGCTGGTGCTGCTGGCATCGGAGTGCTAGGACCTGCAGAAAAATAAGTATCGGCACTAAAGAACTGATCCACTACGCCTGTTGGTGCTGTTGGTGGCACAGGATAGTACCCGGGTTCGGCTGCGCCGAACAACTGATCTAAGAATGAGGGTTCGGTTGTAGGCTCATTACTCGGCCCTGCTGCTGAAAATTGTGACGATCGGATCAACTCATCAATATATCCACGGGTGTCCTCCCGTAAATCGGTGTCAGGCTCCGCGAAACGTGACTCCGTGGGCACATGCTCACTGTATCTCGCCGACTGAAAGTCTCTGTAGCATGAGCCTGAGTCTGGTGCGGTATCCGGATACTTAGGTGTTGTCACGTGCACGGACCTCGACTTTTTCATCTTTGGTGGTGGTGGCATCGGAGGTGATACGTTCAAGTCTGACATCTGCAATGAATGAATGAATAATTAAGTTAGATGTATACCCGTATAGTATTTAACAATTAATAATTTGCTAGACTATAATAATATACCTTTTTTTTTGACCCAACAGGTCTACCACGTGTTTTCTTTTGGACCTCCGGATCCTTGATTTTGGACCGACCCGGATAGAGGATGTCCTTTATTTTTGACATCAAGCTTTTCCTTTGTTTTATGGGTTTTCGTTCCAAGGCAGTAGTAACCTCGCCACAAAAGTCCTCAACAGGCTCGTCATCATCCGAGTCTTTCTTCACATTTCCAGGCAGGCAGGTGGACGGGTTTATATCGAGCCTGCACCAAAATGCATCTATCTCATATTCTTGAACACGCCTTCCTGCAGGAATAAAAATATTACATTAAGTATTTTTAAGTAAAATGGACCATTTGTATTTGAATGAACTGTACTTACGTTCCTGCATGTATGTTAGAAGTCGACAACTACATGGCAAGCCACAGCTAGCCCATACTGTACACCCGCACTTTGACACGTCCCCTTTTAGTGTATTTTTCAATCGATCAATTTCGTCAACCATAATTTGCAAGGCTACATGGGAGGCTTTACCGAGCAAATCCTTTAAACAGGGATAGTTGTGTTTATTTTGATTGTACTGCCTGCAATGTTCTAGTGACCCCTTTATTTCGGTGTATTGCCCGCTGACAACAGAGTTAACACATTCAACGATCCTGTGGAACGTAAGCCGCTTTTGATGCATAACTGACTTCAGCAAAGAATGCTCGCTCTCAACCCTGTTGGTAGTGTAGTTACGATAGTTGCGGTGTTGGTCGACCCAACATGACACAAATAACTCCTTGTACGAGGCAAGCCACTGTATTTGTAGATACTTATAAAGATCTGCAGGAAAATAAAAGTGATTTAGCTACATGGTTACATCGTAAGCTTTATCATAAAAACAGTATGGGGACGGGATGTATATACTTGGTTTATCTGCCAAGAATACTTTTAGCCGCTGCTCATTCTTTGCGTATTCTTTAACCGTGATTGACTTTACGAGTTTATCCCACCGATGTTTAAACGAACCATAATCTTTTTTGTCCTAAACGATGGGTTGGCATGTAAATCAATATTCCTCCAAATGTGTATTCTACACAGTATCAGCTTCGTTTCCGGCTTCACATCCTTAACCGCTTTCATGAGGGCCAGATCCCGATCAGTGAGTGCCACACGCACGACGAACCCTTCTTCGAGCGTCGACCTCAAGCACTGTAACACCCATGTGTATGCCGCATGTTGCTCATTTTCAATTAGTGCGTGCGCAATGCTGAATGTCTTGCCAGTTGGGGTGACACCCACAATCTCAACAAGCGGCATGTTGTAAACGTTGGTTTTATACGTGGCGTCTATTTCAATGATCCAAGGAAATGCACGCCATATGTCAAGTGATGTAGGATGTACGAAAAAGAGATTGGTCAAACATCCGGTTTTGCTATCCGTCGTGTACTGATACGTGTACTGATGGTCAGATAGTAATTGGAGCACGATCTGCAACGGGTAAACAACCAAAGTATAAGGAAGTCGTATTTTTTTAAAAAATAAACATATAGTTATACGATCCACATGCAGGTATGTTTCTTATTTCACCTGCATTCGAGTTTCCCCTCGTTGTTGGGCGTGCTTTAGCCGGTGTTGCCGCAAGTAGTTAGAAATGTCTTGTGAACGGGTCAAGATGCCGGGAAATGCATCCTTCAATTGGTCCCTTATGCTATTTGGCCCAAAACCTAGCAACGCCTTTTCGTCCACAAATTCTTTTTGAACATCGGTTAGTCGTCTTGCGTACGCAATACCTTCCAAATTACGAGCTGATGGATGGTTATGTCGGTGATCTATAACTTCAACCCACCAACTATGGTCCTTTGTCAGACGGCCTACCAATTTGAATGGACAGTCAATTTTGGTAGTCCCTTTGGGTGCCCCGGTTAACCGCTTATCTCTTTTCCACCACGGTTGCAAATAAGGACCACCTTTTTAACTTCTCCGTCTTTTGTGGCATTTGATCTTCGTGTTACTAACACATAACCAAGCTCCTTTGCCGTTCTTTGAGCCCAGTCTACCAAATCTATGTGTGTGTCAAACACCTGAAATATTTTATACACTTTTTATATACTTTTTATAATACATTTTTTATTTTACTTTTTTATATACTTTTTTATAATTAGATTTTATATGCACTTTTTTATAATACATTTTTTATTTTACTTTTTTATATACTTTTTTATAATTAGATTTTATATGCACTTTTTTATAATACATTTTTTATTTTACTTTTTTATATACTTTTTTATAATTAGATTTTATATGCACTTTTTTATAATACACTTTTTTTTTTTACACTTTTTTATATATACTTTTTTATAATCCACTTTCTTATACACTTTTTTATAATACACTTTTTATACACTTTTTTATAATACACTTTTTTATACACCTTTTTTTTAACAATTTTTCAATAGCTTTTGTTAATCTACATTTTTACGTACATTTTTTAATATGTTTTTATATACAATTTTTTATCCGTAGTTTTAATAATTAGTTTTCTTACATACTTTTATAGCAACAAATCTAATGAATAATAACAAAATACAATTACTCACAAAATAACAACACAAAAAATGAAAAGGTTGGATTATATACATACCTCCTTGGTATAAAAAACACCGTGCTCGTAATCAAATTCAGCACGGACATATGGGGATTCAAATTCGTCATCGGGCTCTTCGTACACAAACTCGTCATTTACACCTTCCGGCGCATTTGGATTTAAGAAAATGTCCTCCAAGCAATCCATCTAAAATAATAAAAACACTTATCAGTAATATCTATACTTACTATACTTTATATCAAAAAACGACCGAATGAGCTTGAATAAATGAAAACTTGATTTACCTCTTTTATACGGAGTAATTCAAATGAGGAATGGTTTAACCCTTTATATCCAAAACACACTTTCTGCAGCAAATGAAAATGAGGTGCGCCAACTTACAACGCAGATGACCATGCAGATTATGAAGTGTAAAACTAAAGTGAGCAAATGAAATGTAAATACTATGAATCGTCACGGGGAAACAGAAGTGTAAAGTGAGCACATGGGCCAGCTTAGTTTTTATGAAGATATATTTTTGTTTTTCAAATCAGGGTGTTAGTAATGGATAAGAAATGACGAGTGAGAGATGGAATTTAGCGTAAATACATTACCGTTGATTTTTTTTTCCCCAAAAGATCAGTGAGTGATGAACAAGTAAAAGATAGGTTCTCGTGTAAAAGAAAGGAGGCTTGTGTAAGTTTGTTTGTACTTTTGAAAATATATAATTGTAATGAAAGATGAGATGCTCGATCGGTCGAACTTTTAAAGGCAACATGAATCGTCACGGGGAAACAGAAACATTATAGGGGCAAATAGTACGATTCGAACCTACTACCCCTTTAGGAGCGACTGTCGCTCCTAAGGGGTGGTAGGTTCGAATCGTACATAACATTTGTCGTATGCTGTCGCCCGTTGTCGTATCCTACTACCCCTTTAGGAGCGACTGTCGCTCCAAAAGGGGTGGTGGGATTACATGGGGTGGTCGGCCTACACGTCCCCTTAATAATGCAGAACAAAGATGATGCACTAAATAGGTTACAAGAATGTGATGGCTATAAATAATATAAAGAATGAAAGTTGGTGTCCTGCTCGATCACAAGAAAGAAAAACTAATAATTTCTAATTATTAACTAGATCAAGTGGATGCCAGGAGAAATATAACAAAATCAAAAGGGTCCTAATTGTTTTAAACACCAATTTCAAAGGATTGGACTTTTTGTTTAACCCGTGACTCATGACTAATTTAGATCGTCATTATTTTCACATTAAAATATCAAATTACTTTCGGCTGCCACAATGGACACATGATGGGGTAGTACTACATAGGTACCCCACTGCATAAATAATTATCGCCCCGCGTGCCTCGACCAAAGAATAATGGGTAAGCCGACCAGCCACTTTCCCCGGCGATGTCGCCGCGGAAAGTCAAATAAGACAAAAGTTTCCGCGGCGATATCGCCGCGGAAAGTGCGGGCCCCATGTCATTAATGGCTAATCTGACAGAATATTAGCGGGGCCCCCTCATTAGCGGCGAGGTCGCCGGGGAAAGTCCGGTCGGACTACATGGGGCCTTTATGAACCATAGACTATCATCGGTAAACATCGTTTTCTACATTTTGTGATATGACAAAACAAAACAAGCATCCTATATTTATCTTATAAGGGGGAGGGAGTCATCACTCTCATCCCTCCCATTATCCAATCAAATTACTCCACCTCATTTCAACCCTCCAACCTTTTTTCCAACCTTTTTTAGTGGCAACCATCACTCCCAACCTTTTCTTCACATTTTAATAATTTATCCTTAACATTATAAACTTTACATAATTAACCTTTTTTTTAATTTATATGTGAAGAAAACAAAAACATTTTAACTTTACATAATTAATAACAAAACACATTACGTAATATTAAAAACACATTACATAATAATAAAAAAACATTACATAAATAAAAAAAGAAATTTACATTATGCAAAAAAAACAAAACAAAAAAACTTACAGCTAGCTATAAAAAAAAAGTTAAAAAAAATCATAAAAAAATATAAAAAAGCAGCTAAAAAAAAGCAATTTCATTTTCCTAAAAAAAACCAACTAAAAGGTTGGAGTAAAAACAAAACAAAAAAAAAAGTGGCCCAGCAATTTCTTTCTTTTGGTCCGTAATGAGCAGCTAAAAAAAACACAAAAAAAACAGGTTCAGCCCACTTTACACTTTTGGTCCCTGGCGCCTCATTTGTTACACTAGCAGTCCCTTAACGGCTACATTTAGGTTTGAATCTTTTACACTTTCAGCCCCTCCTTCCCCAACCCTCCATCAACTCGCCGGGAGCTTCTATCTCGCCCAGCCATCTCGCTCCGCCATCTCGCTCGAGTGGTAGCCGAACCACTCCCATCTCCCCCATCTCCCTCCCATCTCCCTCTCCATCCTCTCTCCACTCCCTCCACCCTTAATATATATAATATCTTATCTATATATTTATCTTACATTATATATATATACATATTAGCTAGTCCAACTTTCTATTACCTCTCTGTACTCTCTCTGTCCGTTTTCAGCTAAGAAAAACACCCCTTAAATATTTGGAACAACCATTCATCTTAATTAATCTCAAAAGACCATAAAAATCACCTAGCTTGAAAAGGACATGAAAATATCATTACTCCTTTCTAAATTCTGGACAACCAAGAAGGGTAAGTTTTCTTTTACCAAATGTTAATTAGCTTTCAATTTTGTTGGTTCAAAAAGATGTTACCTAGATTTAAAAGCAAATAAGGGTTTCTATGCTTGATTTTTTAAAAACAAGTTCATGTAGTTGTTTTTACACTTATTAGACACACAAAGTGAAAAATCGGAAATCATGCACCACAAAATTTGGCTAGTTTGTTAAATAAAAATCTGGAAATAATCTACTCATGTACGATGGGTCACTTTTTGGACAAATTTTATAAACAAACATTCTGGTCAAGAGTTGAACATATTGTCGATCACACTCGAGTCACTATTTATTTATTGTAATTAAATAACTTAATGACATTTCTTAGGATATAAATGGCTAATCTTGTACATGTGCAATATTCATTGTGTGATCAGATTGAAACGCTTGAAGCCTTCTGTTTATCTCATTTGTCTGCCATCAGGTTTGAGCTACCTGTCAGGTGAGTTCCGTAGTTCCCTACTCGCTTGAGATTCGGGCTGGAAAGTGTACACTTATGTGATTACTTGTTTGATTGTTAGAGTAAATGATTGATGGTGTTGTTGATTTTGCTAAAGTATGATATAGACTTGTTTATTGATAACTTGATATGATTTACACCACGATGTGGACCGAGTACTTTCAAGTACTTGATGCCAAGTATTGACATACTTGATGATATGATATGATTTATCACCACGATGTGGACCAAGTATTGTGATACTTGATGATTTTGAGGTACATTGCATGACATTGACGTGTATACGATACATTTATTGGTAATGATACTATTTGTACTTGATTGTATACGAACTATTTTGTATCATTTGTTGTTTGATTACTTATTTGACAAGGTTGAACGATATGTTAACCTCAATTGTCTAACAGGTGACGTACATGGGTTTGTTGTAAGTACATTGTTTGATGTTGTTATTACATATGATAATGTTATTGATGATGGTTTCTTGTAAACCATTACTACGAACTCACCAACCTAGTGTTGACCTTGTTTAGTACACTTTTCAGGAAATCAGGTGAAACAAGATCAAAATGCATGATTATTGGTTGCTTGGACCCGGACTTGGACTGATATGGATCAAGGATTCATTTGGCCAACTATGTCATCCTGTTTGAGGATTTATCACTATCTTTTGAGTTGCTATGTGAACGTGTGATGTTAAATACTCTTTATGTAATGTGTGCTTGTACATGACTTCATCTGCTGGATTCACTGAGTCCACTATGTTCATATAGTTTATGTTCTACGATAATTCCACTGTGTGCTATATAATTTCCGTAATATCTCGGGCCCAGCTTGGGGTGTTACAATATTAAAATTTGAAGGGGCTGAAAGTAGAACTCAAGGAGTTAAAGATGGAACTGATTCTATGGATCTATATGCTTCTATATATCTAGCTTCTCCTTCTGGATAAATGTATGTCTAGGTTTTTATCGATATTTTTTCAAGAAAGAATTGGTCTATTTTCTGTTAAACTGGAATAACAGCTTTAAAATGTTCAAAAAATTTAAAGCACTAATAAAAATGAAATAGGATCAGAATGTTGAGGATGGATTGAGGTGGAGATCTCCACCTCAAAAGACTTTTGATAAAAATTAGGTAAAGATCATTGAATTAAAATGCAACTTGCACCGGCCTTTACCCCACAACATAATGGGTATCAGAAATAAATAATTGTACTATTATGAACATTTATTTTCCAACAATTTAACATGTATTTTTCACCATTATTAATGTTCAAAAAATTTGTTACCAATAACTAAATATTCTATTCTAACGAGGTCTTAAGACCCGTGCGTTGCACGACCGGGATTGAATATATTTGTTTTCGCGTAATAGTTGTATTTAAAAATTATTATTTTGATTGTTAGCGTGTGGTTTAAAAATGATCTATAGTAGAACGATGTTGAGCTGTGTGTAAAAAAGTTACGAAGCATTGACTTGATGTTGTATATGATGAGTTTAATTACTTATTTCGACATGTCATTAAAGCCGTATTAGCAAATGGAAATAATATAAGGTTGGTGATAGAAATGAAGGAAGGAAATTGAAAGATCCATAACTGGATGGTTATGATAATGCTGGGAATAAATTTGACTCTGTTTTAAAGGTGAATTGGATTTGATATCGTTGATCCTGGTTCACTTGGTTTTAGCGTACGTGGTCTGAAATTGTGATTTTTGGCTCGTTCTCTCTGATTTATGCCGATGTGTATGGCATTCTTCACGTTGATCACATCCCAACGCCTACAAATCATGACAACAATCGGGCCAGAAGACTCTTTGTGAAGTTGATCCAAAAAAATAGCATCCTTTCCTTAGGTTGTTTTGCAACAATATCATTACTCTTCCCCATTTGAACAGTTATGCTTTCAGGAGGAAGAATGCAAAGTGATGGGAAGTGAAAGATGGATTACTCATATATATAGACCCTCATCATGAACCAAACAAATTCTATAACCCCCAACTCAATAAATTCTCATTAACCATCTATCTATTTATCACAAAACTCACATTTACATATACATACATTTACATATACATTACTTAGTTACATATACATCAATTAGTCTCTTTCACATTTCATCCTTTCAACTTCCTAATCATCATCAATATAATCAATTACTAACTCTTCTAATAATGCACATACCTACTAATAAACCACATAACAAATCAAGAATTTACTACCCATGCTACATACATTTGTAAACCATGCAATTAGAGCTATAACAACAATTATGAAGAGAGATTATTTTAGTTTTAGAGTTGATTCATGACTCAACTTTTATATTACATAAGGATAATACAATAGATATAAGATACTCGATAAAGAGCCATTAAGAATTTTAATATTAAGATTAAGGCCTTGTTTCTTTTTTACTTAATAAACTTAATAGTTAAGAACTTAATCATTCAGTCAAATTTCATGTTTCTTTTTTGACTTAATAAACAAAATAACCGTCAATTACTTATATTTTACTTAATACATACAGACATTCTTAATGTATTCAGCCACTTAATACACTCAGCACTTAATGACTAAAAAAAGAAACGGGCCCTTAAATTTTAAGTCATTAAGAAGATAGATAAAATCATTAAGAAGAAAATACACTTAAGAAGAAAATACACATAATAAGCTTTTATAGTCATTAACAACAAAAATGAAAGGACATATTAAGGTTTTGAAGTAATTATCAACAAAAATGAAATTATTAAGAGAGATAATGTAGTTTTAGTATTGATTGCAAAAACTCAACTTATATATATATAATATACACTTAATAAGATAATATATATATATATATAGACTGAAGATATAGATCAATATATTTTTATCTATGTATACATTATATAGTTCTATCCAACAATCTTCAACTTCTCAAACATGAACAATCAACCTTTCGACCCATTTTGTTCATCCGATTCACCATCACAATCTTCAAACAACTCAACCCACCTCTCCATATTCCCGCTTTTAGATCAACCTACAATTCGTCAACACAATCTGAACAATTTCAACCACAATCTCAATTTTTCGGTTGCTATCGCCCAACTAATATAGGCTATTTGTCTCCATCTTTTACCTTTATCGTTTTTATTTCCTTATATATATATATATATATATATATATATATATGCATATATATATATATAGAATCCATTAAGTACCAATAGTTCCGGAATATTAACTCAGTTTAAGACATAGAAATGAAGCTTCTTATGATGGGGGAATTTATCACAAAATATTTATAGTTAAGTTGAATAAAGACTTAACATTGTTTTAGTTTTCTAGTGAATAAATATTCTTACTAGATACTTAATTTAAACAAAAATAGAACATTTTTCATTTAATAAATAATCTCACTTTTACATGATGATATTTTAAATCTAAAGTTTTTATTAATCCAATAATTATTTCTTACAATCTGTTTCTTTGTTTATGTAAGTGTCATTATCATGTTAGATTGATTATTAAGTTATTTGTTAGGTTGACTTATCATTTTCCATGACGAAAATTAACATATTACAAAAAACATTTTTGAGTTTTTGGCCTCAAATTAACTCGAGATAGAAAACCTCGTTATTTGAAATTTTTCATCGTTAAACTAATTTTTAAACATCAAAAGTAAGTTGTAATTTACAATAAACATTTGTACATCCTTTAAATTATAAAAATCAAAGGACGAAAAATGTTTTATAAATGGGGAAGTGAAGGTAGTGTGTTACACCTAAGTTGGGTGAAATCTCTCACATACTAATTTTTTAATCCATAAAAAACATGATATTCATTATACATTTATGGATTAAAAAATTAGCATGTGAGAGGGATTTCACCCAACTTAGGTGTGTGACAACACCACCTTCACTTTTCCCTTTTATTATATATATAAGATAAAATTAAAAATGAAATATAATAAATACAATTTGTATGTTATAATGTTCTTATTTATCCTTTTATATTACATTAGCAACCAGACCCAACTTCAAACAAAGATGAAACTGTTCAAATGTGTGTACAGCTTTAGCACATCTAGCACGCCCCTGCATTTCTATAAACCGTTTATTCTACTCATTTGATCAAATCATAAAAGGAAACAAACAAAATAAATGCTACAAGCTACAAAGTTGTTAATATAGAGGCTAACCTGAATCAATATATGTGGTCATTTCGATAGGGATTGAGATTCTCTAAAGTTATTCCAACTTCATAGGTGAAGTTGGAATAACTTCAACCATTGGATTAAATATGTACTTTCATATAGATATACTGTATTTATTTGGAGTTGTTAAGTAGAGTTTATTATTAGTTTGTATTGTATTTGTGTGACGCAAGTAAATTTTCCTGTTATATATTGAATCCTAGTAATTAAAGAGTCAACTTAAATCATTTTAAAGTGGATCAATCAAGGCTAAAAAGGCAATAGCGGACCAATAATCAAGAGTAAGGCATGTATGCATACACGGAGTACATTTTTTCTTGTGCATAATAGACTTTGTATCATGATTAAAAGATCAATGATGAGTTGGTGTAGTGGTTTGGAGTTCCCATGGTGACTTATAGAGTTATAGGTCCCAGGTTCGAATCCCCATTCAACCAACTTTGAGATATAGGTAGTCCTTCTATCTTGACTTGGGTATACCAGGTTCAAGTTTGAGGAGGCAGAGTTTACCCCTATTAATCGTCGTGCTTTCGGACGGATTAGTAGGGGGTTTTCCCCCATTGGTATTTGAAATAGCATTTCTACTTCGAGGGAGCTCTCTAGCGCGGACCCGGTTAAGACAACGTATGCTAGACCTCCCGCTATCGAATCGCGACACAAAGTTTCCAGCGAAATTCACCTTTAAAAAAATCTAAGGGTTATACACCACCAATAGTCCCCATACTCCACCTTTAATAAGATTAGGTATTATCGTTAGCAATACACCAATGTCAAACTAGAATTTGACCTTTTTTGTTATTTCAAATTACACGAGTATGATAACAATCACACATGTAAACCAAATTTATTATAACTTGTAGCACACTAGTACTTATTAGAGCCAGCTGGCTAGATTCCAAAGCTTTCTTTCCTCAATTCTCCCCTGACCATTTGCGTTTAGACATAATATGATGGCATACAAGGACAATCTTGTTTGACCATATTCGTTGCGTTTTCGATCATGGTGTTGTAATACCTGTAAAATCGAAAATTATAAATTCAACTTTGTTGCAGATAACCAATTAAGCAAAAGAGAATTACGATAATTCATCTATCATATACAGAGAATTAGAGATAAAAACCACATAGAAAATATCTAAGATAACAAGTTCTAAAAATGACTAATTAAATTGAGAGAAAGATATTAATTACTTCCACACTTGTAGTGACGAGGGACTCTACGTCCACAACCTTCGATAAGTTTAACAAAACGATTGACATCAATAAGTGCTGCCAGCTTAGGAGTGATAACAGGGCACATGCACTCAACATGGCTAACCTGAGCTCGTTGGCAACAAGAAGGGGACGGAAGCCTGCCATACAAGACGTTTTTGCATTCGTTTATAGCTAGCCTTCTTTCCTCTTTGCACTGAGCAGCCGTTGGTGCTGCACGAGCGTTGTTAGCCAATAACATCATCATTGCCATCATCAAGATTATTTTTACCAAATTATTTGAACAAACTTTCAATTTTAAAGCTAGCTTTACAAGTTTAAATGTATGTTTCTAGTTAGTTTTTCACTTTAATACATAATATGGTATACGTATTTATAAGGGGGTGTCATGATATGCTTTGAAATACTATACTTCGCTTTCATGTAGGACGTTCACATGATAGATAACCCTTAGAGGGGGTTAGGCTCCATAGAAATAACACAAGAGAGAAAGACGAATTGTTCCAATTTTCTTCACTCCCTTCTTTGAAAAGCCAAACTACAACTTATATAGGAAAATACATGTAACTACTCTAGAAACTTGAAACATAAACGTGCCTACTAGAAACTGATGCATGGACCTAAATTTAAGGAACTAGTGCTACATGATAAAAGAAGTTGATATATAAACCAACTACATAATAAACTACATAATAAACTGATAAAAGCATGCATTAACTGATCATAAACATGTCTTGTATTTTGCTAGTTCGTATCAATACTCCCACCCTGAAAAACGTCCTTGTCCTCAAGGACGGTTTGACTTCGCCATGGCGGTCGCCATTCACGTTTTCGATCAGCCTTCGAACTCTCGTACAGTGAGAAGGGACGGGTCTTGCTGTAGTCACTTGTGGTATGTGAACTTGTAGTTTTAGGGACTGGGTGGCGATGTCGATGGGTGTGGGTCGAGGCTGGCTTTGGTGTTCTTTTAGTGGCAGATTTGGGTGAGCTTTTTGGCTTTCGCGAGGTGGTCGAAGTGGTTTGTTTGTGGATGCTTTTGTGGTGATGCCGGATATGCCTTTTAGGGAAAGATGGTTTAGCGGTTGATTTGGTTGAGACTTTTTGCTTTGACGAGGAAGATGGTCGTTTGGGTCCAGGCTTAGGGGCTGCTTTTTGGCATTGTAGGGTCTGTATCTTGGACAACGATGTGTGTCTTTGATGTAGGGAATGATATGTTGGAGTTACTGGTGACGGTGGAAGTGTTGGGACTGGTGACAAGGGTTGCACTTGTGTCCTTTGATCAAGCGTGGTATGGGGAGGGGGCTGCAATGATGGTGGTGTAGGGGAATTTTGGAGAAAACCTCCTGTTTTGGACGTGGTGGAGAGGAATTTGGCCATGGCTTCATCTAGTTTAGCAATGGCAATGTTCAAGTTTTCCATGCTTTTGGCTAAGGAAGCCATGGAATCTTGAGGTTGATCATGTGTAAGAGGCCACATGAACACGGAGGGCTCGAGTTCTTCCATAGCCATGGAGGCTAAGGTCGAATGAAAGCACCAATGATAGATAACCCTTAGAGGGGGTTAGGCTCCATAGAAATAACACAAGAGAGAAAGACGAATTGTTCCAATTTTCTTCACTGCCTTCTTTGAAAAGCCAAACTACAACTTATATAGGAAAATACATGTAACTACTCTAGAAACTTGAAACATAAACGTGCCTACTAGAAACTGATGCATGGACCTAAATTTAAGGAACTAGTGCTACATGATAAAAGAAGTTGATATATAAACCAACTACATAATAAACTACATAATAAACTGATAAAAGCATGCATTAACTGATCATAAACATGTCTTGTATTTTGCTAGTTCGTATCAATACTCCCACCCTGAAAAACGTCCTTGTCCTCAAGGACGGTTTGACTTCGCCATGGCGGTCGCCATTCACGTTTTCGATCAGCCTTCGAACTCTCGTACAGTGAGAAGGGACGGGTCTTGCTGTAGTCACTTGTGGTATGTGAACTTGTAGTTTTAGGGACTGGGTGGCGATGTCGATGGGTGTGGGTCGAGGCTGGCTTTGGTGTTCTTTTAGTGGCAGATTTGGGTGAGCTTTTTGGCTTTCGCGAGGTGGTCGAAGTGGTTTGTTTGTGGATGCTTTTGTGGTGATGCCGGATATGCCTTTTAGGGAAAGATGGTTTAGCGGTTGATTTGGTTGAGACTTTTTGCTTTGACGAGGAAGATGGTCGTTTGGGTCCAGGCTTAGGGGCTGCTTTTTGGCATTGTAGGGTCTGTATCTTGGACAACGATGTGTGTCTTTGATGTAGGGAATGATATGTTGGAGTTACTGGTGACGGTGGAAGTGTTGGGACTGGTGACAAGGGTTGCACTTGTGTCCTTTGATCAAGCGTGGTATGGGGAGGGGGCTGCAATGATGGTGGTGTAGGGGAATTTTGGAGAAAACCTCCTGTTTTGGACGTGGTGGAGAGGAATTTGGCCATGGCTTCATCTAGTTTAGCAATGGCAATGTTCAAGTTTTCCATGCTTTTGGCTAAGGAAGCCATGGAATCTTGAGGTTGATCATGTGTAAGAGGCCACATGAACACGGAGGGCTCGAGTTCTTCCATAGCCATGGAGGCTAAGGTCGAATGAAAGCACCAATGATAGATAACCCTTAGAGGGGGTTAGGCTCCATAGAAATAACACAAGAGAGAAAGACGAATTGTTCCAATTTTCTTCACTGCCTTCTTTGAAAAGCCAAACTACAACTTATATAGGAAAATACATGTAACTACTCTAGAAACTTGAAACATAAACGTGCCTACTAGAAACTGATGCATGGACCTAAATTTAAGGAACTAGTGCTACATGATAAAAGAAGTTGATATATAAACCAACTACATAATAAACTACATAATAAACTGATAAAAGCATGCATTAACTGATCATAAACATGTCTTGTATTTTGCTAGTTCGTATCAGTCACGCGGTGTTAGTTAAGACCCATTTGTCCTGTTAACGCGATAGATTTTCAATGTTTTATAACCCGGTTCCAACCGATCGAACCGCTATTTGTTTAGTCTACCAGTTTAATTGTAATCGGTATTTTTAGTAAAACTGGTGTATGAGTTCAACAGACCATTTCTTTTTGGTTGTTGAACCTTCTTTTTAAATCTATTTTTAATAAATAAAAATTATTTGTTTGCCATGTCTATTTTATTTGTTGTATATTGTTAGTTATATATTATTATATACTTCATTTATAGTATAGATA
Organism: Erigeron breviscapus; assembly: GCA_034093135.1. Classification (NCBI taxonomy): domain Eukaryota; kingdom Viridiplantae; phylum Streptophyta; class Magnoliopsida; order Asterales; family Asteraceae; genus Erigeron; species Erigeron breviscapus. The sequence goes on from CM067174.1 coordinate 2,902,657, forward strand.
ATAAATGTATGTCTATATTAAGTGATATCTTCATCTTGGCAAAACAATATGGTTAAAAACATACTGTTATTATCCATGCTACTTTCATGTATTCATTAAAAAAATACTCCCTCCGTCCCATTAGAAGTGTCTTGTTTTGAATATTCAAAGTCTTTATTTATCAACTTTGACCTTAATTATTTTTGTTTGTGTTATATAATAGTTGATGAAAGTTATATGAATTGATTGAGTTTTAGATATATTTTCATTGGGTATAATTTATCAAATCTACCAATATATATATAACAAAGTCCTAAATTCATTCCTAAACAAATAGGAACTCTTTGATGAATTCTATCTTTGATTTAGAGCCATTAGATCATATTTAATTATTTCATCTTTTATTAATGACAATATTAATACTTATACTTTATATGATTTGTCAAAATATACCCTTCTTAATTATTATAATATACCATAAATAATATAATAAATATATATATCTATATATTAACTAAAACAATAGTTACCAAACCTTTTTAAAGGCCTCCCAAACCTAATCCCGAACCTCCTTAAGCCTTTATTTACTCCCAAACCTCCCTTCATTAATTTGATTTAATATATTAATTAATAAATTAAAAAAAAGTTAAATTAAATAAACTCCCGTATGTTTTTCCATCTACAAACATTATATTTTAGGAAATTGATCTATACAATTAAAAAAGCTAATTTAATAAAATAAATAAATAACTTAAAAGGACACGTGTCGATCAAGGATTACGCCACGTGTCGTTTCAAGAACATCTCAATCCTGTTTTAGTTTATTGATAGATATAAAATAAAAATCAATGACTTTGATTACAACCTTTGTAACACCCCAAGCCAAGACTCAGAATATCACGGAAATCATATAGCACAAGGTGGAATTAATGTAGAACATGAACTAAATGCAAATAGAGGATTCGGTGAATCCATACAATAAAAGAAACAAGTATCACAATACAACAGGAGCAAGAAACCATCAATATTACAAACGACATCAAAAGAAGGCTATCAATCCTAAATACTATGCAACATAAGGCAAATGGATCCTAAGTATAATGCAAAAGGCAGGCCAATGAATCCTTGATCCATGAAGTCCATAGTCCGGGTTTACAGCAAGCAAAGCAACTAAACTCCACGCCCTGGGAGAACCTGATTACCTGAAAAGTGTACTAAGCATAGTCAACACAAGGTTGGTGAGTTCGTAGTAATGGCCCACAAGGAACCATAGACAAAATCATAAAGCACGAAAGGAGGCTAACCCTGACATACAGTGAGCCTCTACGAAACACAATAATGTCCAACAACAAGATTACACAAGCGCAACGCGTGAAATGAGAAATGCATAAATGATATGAGTATCAATGCAAATGCCGGAATGCATGAATAAGCCAATATGCCTATCCTATGCGTGAGCTCAAGTCACCAATGCAACGATACCCTTCTGTCATCGCAATGAACAAGGCTGTATCTCAAAATCATCGAGATATATATGTCTATATACTCGGAGTCAGGTCTACATCCAAAATGGGTGCATACATCTATGCACCAGAATGTCGGCAATCCCCTGCCGAGGGTCATCAACAATGTATGCAATGCTTACAATCGAATGTAAATGCATAAATCATGAACCAACAATCAATATACGATAAACCTGCGCCAACAATCAATATTCGTCAAACATAACCCAATAACCAATATACGACCATCATACGCCAACAATCAATAATCAACAACATAAGCCACTAATCACAATTTAAACCGACTATACGTACATATACTTCAGAGGATTCTACTTTCTTCAAGTCCCAGATGCTTATATATAGGGTCACCCGCAGCCTTCCCACCACATCTAGAACCCAATGAAGGCATAACCGACTCCCATGTATGTACGTCTATCCTAATATAAAAGTAATACTTAACTAAAACATAACCCAAGTCAATTAAACGAAACAAACTATCCCATCAATCCAACAATCAAGTCAACCAATCAATAAATCAATAAATGCAAGTAAACACGCCAGGTTTACACTTTTCAGCCCGAATCTCAAGCGAGTAGGGAGATACGAAACTCACCTTGCCCGGCAAGGAAGCTAGAATAAGATTACAAACGAGTAATAGGGTCCACACGTCCATAACCTATAATAATACATCATAATACCATAATGTCAACTCTACAATCATAAACAAGTTGGTTTAACACAATTAGGGGGGGGGGGGGGGGGGGGGGGGGGGGGGGGGGGGGGGGGGGGGGGGGGGGGGGGGGGGGGGGGGGGGGGGGGGGGGGGGGGGGGGGGGGGGGGGGGGGGGGGGGGGGGGGGGGGGGGGGGGGGGGGGGGGGGGGGGGGGGGGGGGGGGGGGGGGGGGGGGGGGGGGGGGGGGGGGGGGGGGGGGGGGGGGGGGGGGGGGGGGGGGGGGGGGGGGGGGGGGGGGGGGGGGGGGGGGGGGGGGGGGGGGGGGGGGGGGGGGGGGGGGGGGGGGGGGGGGGGGGGGGGGGGGGGGAGAGGAGGGAGAGAGGGGGGGAAAGGGGGGGGGAGAAATGGGTCTTGGGGGCTGGTGGGTCATGGACTACCCACGGGCCGACCCGTTTCCCCTCTCAAGTCACAATACAACTAATTACACATTTAAATACCGACTACACATACAACGACCCGACCAACTTACCACATAGTCATATAATCACAAATGGGCCCAATTATTTCATTCAACAAGTTTGTTAGTCAAATTACACAAAAGTCAACGGGTCAAAATTCACGGATGTTACAACCTTTAACATTGTTTACAAATGTAATTCAAAGGTTTCATACTTTCATGTACAACGATACGTTTTAAAAGGAAAAAAACTTATTGTGTGTTTTTGTATTACTAGAGACAAGAATCGTGTCCATCTAATTCACTAGATAGATGGTCTTATACATGTGATATTTATAATAACATTAAGTTATGTTCATAAAATCAAATTTTAGGCTTTTTTTCATATGGGGACACTAACATTATACAACATTAATCATTGGATTATTTTTTACAATCACATCAAAATCGGAACTTGTAAGCATAGTGGATGACGGCAAATAGTCTTGTGATTTCGAATCGTAAACTCAAAATTTTGAAGTGTTCATGTTAATAACTTCTTGTAAGTAATATAAGTAATAGGAGTTGAAGTATTGAGAAAGAAAAAGAGACAACTTTATTAATGAGAACACGATCAATCAAATAAGGTTGTAATGTGTTTTGTATGTATAAGCCAAAAGTTAGAGTTTAATTCTCAGTCTAATAAGGAAATTGAATCTATACACAATTAAAAAAGCTAATTTAATAAAATAAATAAATAACTTAAAAGGACACGTGTCGATCAAGGATTACGCCACGTGTCGTTTCAAGAACATCTCAATCCTGTTTTAGTTTATTGATAGATATAAAATAAAAATTAATGACTTTGATTACAACCTTTAACATTGTTTACAAATGTAATTCAAGGTTTCATATTTTCATGTACAACGATACGTTTTAAAAGGAAAAAAACTTATTGTGTGTTTTTGTATTACTAGAGACAAGAATCGTGTCCATCTAATTCACTAGATAGATGGTCTTATACATGTGATATTTATAAAAACATTAAGTTATGTTCATAAAATCAAATTTTAGGCTTTTTTTCATATGGGGATACTAACATTATATACAACTTTAATCATTGGATTATTTTTTACAATCGCATCAAAATCGGAACTTGTAAGCATAGTGGATGACGGCAAATAGTCTTGTGATTTCGGATCATAAACTCAAAATTTTGAAGTCTTCATGTTAATAACTTATTGTAAGTAATATAAGTAATAGGAGTTGAAGTATTGAGAAAGAAAAAGAGACAACTTTATTAATGAGAACACGATCAATCAAATAAGGTTGTAATGTGTTTTGTATGTATAAGCCAAAAGTTAGAGTTTAATTCTCAGTCTAATAAGGAAATTGAATCTATACACAATTAAAAAAGCTAATTTAATAAAATAAATAAATAACTTAAAAGGACACGTGTCGATCAAGGATTACGCCACGTGTCGTTTCAAGAACATCTCAATCCTGTTTTAGTTTATTGATAGATATAAAATAAAAATTAATGACTTTGATTACAACCTTTAACATTGTTTACAAATGTAATTCAAGGTTTCATATTTTCATGTACAACGATACGTTTTAAAAGGAAAAAAACTTATTGTGTGTTTTTGTATTACTAGAGACAAGAATCGTGTCCATCTAATTCACTAGATAGATGGTCTTATACATGTGATATTTATAAAAACATTAAGTTATGTTCATAAAATCAAATTTTAGGCTTTTTTTCATATGGGGATAATAACATTATATACAATTTTAATCATTGGATTATTTTTTTCAGTTTGGTTTAATAAGTATTTATCTTTTTTATGTCACTCAAAAATTTTTTATTTATTGTAAATCATGTTTATAAATCAAGTCGGACTGTGGCCATGTAATGTACCAGATAGATGGTCTTAAACATATGATTATTATCAGTTAATAAAACTAAATCTAAATAGTTATTAAATTAAAAACTATGAAATTATGTAAAAGTCATGACTGACTTTTGTTTATAATATTAAGTAACATTTCAAACAAAAATTTTAATTGGTTAATAATCAGTTAGGAATATTGTATTTTATTATATACAAAGATAAAAATATATTTACTTGGTGGTGGTCATTGAAACATTGCAATAATGTACAGTTTCGGGCTAACAATGCAACAAGCGATGACCCATTATATATTGTATCTGTTTCGTTTCTTTGGATTAGCACGCGTTGTAACTAATTTTTTTCTTGGACTATGTAGTAAATTAGCCTTAGTCATTTGACGTAATTTTCTCTTATTCCGGCACCTTGCTAGAATATTTAGTAACAAATTCAGCCGTTTCAACAGAACTTATTTAAAATTGATACCCTTGTCGTTTTAACAACATCTCTTATTTAGATCCGTCAAAATATTAGTTTATCACATATCAACATTTTAGTAGATTTATAATTATATCTCGCGTATTACGCGGGAAAATAATCTAGTTATATAACAAAAACAAAAATATTTAAGGTCAAAGTTAATAAACAAAGACTTTGAATATTCAAAATGTGACAATTCTAGTGGGACGGAGGGAGTAGTATTATTTCTAGCTTTGACACCACCGAATAAATTACTTCACCAAACACAAAGATACAAAATTGCAAGACTTTTAAATTTTCAAAGCTGACTAAAGTTCAAACTAAAAAATTGATTATAAGAAAACAGTCGAGCTAATCCTTAAATAAAATATTTGTACATCACTAGCTATATCTGAAAGAAAAACAGCATACATAATTACGAGAAAAAATCATCGAGGAGTGTAACACCACCAGGCAAAAAAGTGTAACCCCACCAGAGGCATTATTAGCGGCGACGTCGCCGCTAATACTGCACCAGAGAGAGTATTAGCGGCGACGTCGCCGCTAATACTGCGGGCCCCCATGTCTGTAATGGTAAATCTGGCAGAGAAATTAGCGGGCCCCCTGTCAGTGTCAGAGTATTAGCGGCGACGTCGCCGCTAATGCCTTGGTCGGGTTGACTTTTGCCTGGTGGTGTTACCCTGTGCCAAAATCATACACCAACTCATATATATTTTGAAGCTGTTTTTTGTGAAAGTCAAGCCAACTAATCCGGCCTTTTTTTAAAAAAAAAGTCAACTACAGTAGTCCGATCCCCCTATTTTAATTTTCCTTTACGGAAACGCTTTCATATTTTAGTGGCATTTTTGAATATCGGTCTGAAGATATGAAATTATAGTAGTTTGTGTATGGGAGTTGATATGTACATCACTAATTTTTTGTAATACACTTGTTTTACTGTGTTCTATAGTATAACAATACAAAGCACATTTAACGGTGTATCGTCAAAAATTAATGGTGTACAGATCGCTATATCATATAGCAATTTTATAATATTTTATTGTAAATTCATATCTTATTTTGATTTTAATTTAATATTACGATTTTATAATATCTGCAATTTTATTACTTCGTGCAGGACACATCTCATGTTTGCCGAATCTAAAAATCATGGCCTATGTGATTTATGATATCATTTTGCAAACTTACTTTCTCATTGTGAATTTGTTATTTTCACATTCTTATAATTTTTAATTTTTTTTAGGAAAATCCAAAAATGACTAGAATTACATTACAAATTACATTACAAATTGTATCCACGGAACAATTACAAACCAGCAGCAAACAGGATTAAATGTTTTCATATACCTGGCAGAAATAAAAATCCAGTCAGATACCTGACAAATACTATCAAGTAGTTTATTAGATGAGACATTACATCATTACTTACTCAGAAGTAAACATGATACTTTGTGTCACAACAAGCACCTATATTGTGTCTACAGTGTCTTCAACAAGCACATAACAAACACAAACATATATATCTATATATATGTTCAAAACAAGAGATACAAGCAACAATTCTAACCTAGATATGGACGGCGTGATTCTGTGTCGATGAGGATGTTTAGTGCGTCCATCTCAGCAGCAAGATACTTTACGTATTCATTTAACCCAAGTTTCAGAGACCAACTCATTGCAGTGTTCAATATCCTCGCACAAGGGACTCTGTGACCAACACTCAACTTAACCATCTCAATCGCTTTGATGGTTTTCCCAGACTTAAAATATGTCGCTATCAAAGCATCATAAGTAATCTGGCCGGGCTTGAGACCCAATTTAACCATGTGGGCAATCAGAGCCCAACAAGTCCCAAAATCCGAGTTTGCTAACGCTTGCTTAACATAAGAGTTCAACAACCTTCTTTTAAATCTGTTTTTAATAAATAAAAATTATTTGTTTGCCATGTCTATTTTATTTGTTGTATATTGTTAGTTATATATTATTATATGTATCCATCCATTAATATTTACGAGAGAAAGGTACTCACGCGTTGCGGTGGTGATGGAGATGATAGCGGGGTGGTGATGTAATGGCGGTGGCGGTTGTCACACCCCCAAAATACGGGTCCACGGGTGGGGTGTGACTTCCATAATATCACAACACAAGAGTATAATGAACGACTTAAAACGTAGTCGTTTTGAAAACTTGCATTTTATAAAACAAAATCATTCAAGATCCAAATACATTACATGAAATCAAAATAGTCTTGATTTGAAAAAGATTAAGAAAACACATTTGAACTACGAATTCATATCCTTTAGCAAAAGATGGAGCACTAGAAGGCATCATGGGTAGGGTCTTTATTCAACAAGAACAAGCGAACAACAAGTAGCAATCCAAGCATAGCAACATCTAATCACCTGCAATACATACTAAATTGTGTCAACATAAAGTTGGTGAGTTCCTTAGGGTTTTAATAAAACGTTTTGCCATGAACCACAAGCCATAAGTTAACCATTGCTTTACCACAATGAAAGTAGCCATTGTTAAACAACAATGCTAGGAATGTAAAGAGTATACATCTATATAAGCTCATGATACGAAACTGACACGTTGTTATAGTTTGCCTCCCGATACTTGTTCAAGGTACCGAATGTTTACAAATATGTGTCACCCGTTCGGCTCCCAGCCGTGTTTATGCCGGGTGGGGTGTGTCGACCCAAATAGCGCTATTCAACATATCTACGTTTAAATCCATAATTAACATATCATGATTGTGAGGACTTGTTGTGAACATAGTAACTTATAATAGCCTTGTATACCGTTGTGCATGTACTTGTGTTCATAAAAGTAAGAGTATGTATTGCAGCCCAAAATATATAAGTAAGATGGGGCTAAGGAGATCTCACCTTAGTTCAAAGTAGCAATTATTAGCAAATAGAGAATCCTCTTGAATGTGTTAACCTATAGAAATAAGATGTAAACTTGTCTTAATAAACTATACTATTATTTCCTAAGGAATTCCCTCTTCTTCCAAATAATATTGTTTAATGTGGTTTAAAAATGTTTCTTTATGTGATAATGGTAAGGGTTCACCACGTGCTAGTTGGAGTTGGTCTTTCATGAATTTATATATAATAATATATATATAATATAATAATAACGATAATAATAATAGCAATATTATGACTATTCTCCCACACAACCTATACACGTGAAATGGCAAAGAAGTATGGTTGTATGTTGAAATAAATCATAACATGGCATTCGCGATCATTCTCCCTCACAACCTATACGAGTGCACCGGTTTCCATACTAGGAGTTGGGCAATTGTCAATTAAGTATGGTTGTGAGTTGGAATAACCACGAATTATAAGTATATAAATATAAATATGTCGCCGCACAACTTTGCACCAACATTCTAAATAGAAGATGGGCATGGTGGGTCTATATATAAATATAATATAATCATATAGGTCATGTTTGCACCCGAAGCGTGCTAAGTCACCGCACACTTTGCACCGATGTCCTAAATAGGAGGTGGGCATGGTGGGTCAAGTTATATTAATAGATATAATACTATATATATATATATATGTATTTAAATGAGTATTTTATCTAGCACGTTTTAATATATATATTTATATGTATTTAAATGAGTATTTTATCTAGCACGTTTTTCAACTCCGCACCCTAGATTATCACACCAATAGCTTTATCAAAAAGTGTGTTTTATATTCCCATGAGAATATGTTTTATTTTAGTATGCATTATTTGGGCATGGGAACATTCCCCTAGGGGTTATAAAACATTAATTTAATATAATTTGGATATTTTATTAATAAAGATTTAATTAAATAAATTTAATTAAGTTAAAGTAAATAAAATTTAATAAAATAGTTAAATAGATTTTTATAAACGATTTCTAGTTTGGGCAGCCCTTGGGTAGTCACCACAGCTCAGAAAAACAGTAAATAATGATGGTGGTCGGCTGTGGTGGTTCAAGGTGGTGGAAGGTGGCGGTTTGTGGTGGTTTCGAGCCAAAGACCGAAAAGAAGAACACCAAGACTTAGCATGGCCGAAATTTAACATCACAAGAGTTTTATGGACAGTTAAACAACCTGCTTGAAGGTTTCACAGCCCTGCGATGGCGGCTGGTGGTGGCTGTTCGCGGTGGTTGATGGCTGCGGGAAAGAAAGAAAGTTAACAAAAACGTTTTTGGAGATTTATGGCCCTAAAACTAAGCATGGGCAGCCATGAAACGACCCGATATGATACCTGCACGCTCCTCCTTCTTCCTGGGTCGTCGTGGGGTGGTGCTGGGGTGGTGGTGCGCGGCTGCCGGAGAGAAAAAGAGAGAAGAAAAGAAAAAGTTGTTAGGGTTTTTAGAGAGAGAGACTAAATGGGTTTGCTTAGGTGACCTTTACTTACGTTCTTGAGCTTACTGGGATGCTGTGGAGTCGACTGGTGGTGGTTGTGGATCGAACAGTAGCAGCGGCGACGGTGGCCGGCGGCGGAGCTACGGCGGCGGGTGGATTTTTGAAGATTTGAGACTGCTGGAACCCTTGGGGGTTGAAGAGGATGAAGAAGGGATCCTTTTTCTGGTCGTAGAAGTTGCCCAGGTGGTGGTGGTGCGGCTGTACAGCGGCAGCAGCGGCGGCCCACTGGTGGTGGTGTGATGTTTTGCGTTTCTAGAGAGAGAGAAGGTGGTGGAAGTGTTTTAGGGGTGGAGAGGTGGTCGTGGGTGATGATGGGAGGGTGGCCAGACTTGTTTTCCGGCGAGAAGAGGTGGCAGGCGGCGGTGGTGCTGCAGGGGAGTGGTGGCCGGCGGTGGAGTGAGAAAAGGAGGGAGAGAGATGGTGGGAGTGTTTTAGGGTTGAAGATGTGAGTGATGATGATGTATTGGGTGGTGGCCGGCCGTTTTTCCGGCGAGCAGAGGTGGTGGCGCGGCGGTGGAGTGAGAGGGAGGGAGAAGATGGATGTTTAAATCTTTTTAGTGTTTGTGTGTGTGTGGTGAACGTGCAGGCAAAAAAAGAAGCAGCTCACTACTAGATTTTTATAGGGCTAAGGGGGATTAATGTTGGGCTTGGGTCATGGGTTGCATTTGGGCCGAAAATTAGATGGGCTAAGAGATATGTGGCTCATTTTTGGTCTAACAAATGCATTAGCCTACTAATAGTGTTAGTTAGTTGGTCCATGAGTTTTTATAAGTAACATAAATGTTATTTTGTATAAATTTTTAGTTAGGAAACTAAAAATAATATGTCATGTTTTTATAATTCATGTTTTTATAAATTGGGTCAATTATTATAATTGTATAAGTGCGTTCTTTAATCATTTAGCGAATATCTATCAACATATATTTCATATAAAAGCTTTCTAACGTATGGCTATTTCTAACAAGATATAATTATCACATAAAATTATACATCAAAAAAATGTATGACCTGAAGGTCCTCCTTGACCGGTGTGTCAGCATCGTTATTTTATTAACGACGTTTGATTATAATGACACATAAGGATTTAAATATTATATATTTAAATTTATCTTTCTATAAATAGCACACGAATAGTAAACTTTCTAAGTTTAGAAAAATCAAAATTTGACGGTTGTCACAGCGGTGATGGGGTGATCTACCTGACGGGCTCCGCCCTTAGCCGTACGGGCTCCGCCCTCGGATTTAAAAATTCGTCGAAAGTATATCGAATGACCTCTCTAATGAAAGAGCATGAAATTTTAAGAACACCCATATAATTTTTATAATTTATCGATGTACGGTTTTTGAGATAATTTTTTTTGAATGAATTAGAGGAATAAAATGATTTATGGAGGAGAGAAAAAAAATGAGTGGTTGAGATTTGAGGAGAGAGAAAAGTATTATAGTTATTTTAAATAAATATAGAATAGATAAGGAGATTTTGGGGAAGTAAATGTTGAAACTTAAAATTTTAGACAGAGATTATTTGTTTTATAATATAGTATAGATAATAAATGTATGTCTATATTAAGTGATATCTTCATCTTGGCAAAACAATATGGTTAAAAACATACTGTTATTATCCATGCTACTTTCACTTGTATTCTTAAAAAACATACTGTTATTTCTAGCTTTGACACCACCGAATAAATTACTTCGCCAAACACAAAGATACAAAATTGCAAGACTTTTAAATTTTCAAAGCTGACTAAAGTTCAAACTAAAAAATTGATTATAAGAAAACAGTCGAGCTAATCCTTAAATAAAATATTTGTACATCACTAGCTATATCTGAAAGAAACAGCATACATTAATTACGAGGAAAAATCATACACCAACTCATATATATTTGAAGTTGTTTTTTGTGAAAGTCAAGTCAACTAGTCCGATCCCTCTATTTTAATTTTCCTTTACGGAAACGCTTTCATATTTTAGTGGCATTTTTGAATATCGGTCTGAAGATATGAAATTATAGTAGTTTGTGTATGGGAGTTGATTTATACTTTCATATATTGCAATTTTATAATATTTTATTATAAATGATTTTGTCATATCTTATTGTAATTTATACTTTAATATTACGATTTTTGTAATATCTCATTGCGATTTTATTATTGACACGTTTGCCGAATCTAAAAACCTTTGTGATTGATGATATCATTTTGCAAACTTACTTTCTCATTGTGATTTTCACATTCTTATCAAATTTTTGTCGCTTATTTTATGAAAATCCAAAAATGACTAAAATGATATATATTTATCTTTATTTTCTTAGTACTCTCCTTTTCAAATAACATTACAATTTAGTAAGATAAGAAAACCAAATCTAGAAGGAAATAAAAACTATTGCAAACTTGTAACACGCTAAAATACACAACTTCAAATTAATTAAATATATACAAATATACAATAGTACTGATTAAAGGTAGATTGTAAAGCTTCATCTGATCCTATACTTCTCGAACCATTTGCGAACTTATTCATGGTGTCGTAATACCTGTAAAAATTGAGAAATATAAATTGAACTGTGGTTGCAGACGGTATCAAAAAAAATTTAAAAAGGATAAAATTAAAAAGAAATCATAAACAAAAAATATAAAAGGCGGCAATTTTTAAAAATTTATAAAATTTTTAAATAATCCATTGTAAAATTTTAATTTCGAAGTCGTCCCTTTTACCCACCACCTCTAGTTACAGATCCTAGCCAAACAAAAGGCAATTAATCACACACAACATGTAACACGTGCATATATGTTAACAAGATTCATGTAACAATGTTACATTCATGGATTTTTGTCTTAAAATTAAGAACCTTATATATAGATATATAAAAGATAACATGTTTTAGTAAGTGACTAAAGAGAAAGGAGAATAGTTACTTCCACATTTGTAGTGATGCGGGACTCTACGTCCACAGCCTTCGATAAGTTTAACAAAACGATTGACATCAATAAGCGCGGCCAACGTATGGGTGATAACAGGACATATGCACTCAACATGGCTAACTCGAACTCGTTGACAAAAGAAGGGGATGGAAGTCTACCATACAATACTTTTATGCATTCGGTCATTGCTAGCCTTATTTCTTCATTGCACTCAGCAGTTGTTGGTGTTGCACGAGTGTTACCCAACAACATCATCATTGTAACCATCAAGATTATAATCAAATATGAACAAACTGTCATCAGTTGTAAATATTTATATATATTCTGAATATTTTCTAGTTATTTTTCACGATGATTCGATCATGAGTACTTGTTTTTATAGAGGAGAGGTGTCGTCATCGATGCATATATACTTTCAACTTAAATGACTTTCATGTTGAAATTTACACGTAAGGCTTTCATATAAGGCTTTCATATATATATATATATATATATATATATATATATATATATTACAAAATACAAAATCCCAATTTTGGTTTGAAGATATGAAGTTATTTTATAATTTGTTTATGAAAATTCGTCTTATAGCCATAACCATGAGGTTTTCTTTAACAAGGGTAAACTTATTACCATTTTGAAAGTGACAATAAAGAGTTTATAATTATTGAATTGATAGTAACATAAATGTAGTAGTTTTTAGAATTTTAGGTCAAAAATATGATACCATTGAGTTTCTAATTAAATGGTTATCAATAATCAGTTTTTTTTGGGGTAAAACTTACTTTTCTTTAAGGTAAAAAGCATCCTCAACGAGGCTTTGATCCACCGTACATACAAAACTTACGGTGCTACATCGTGATTTTATTTCATATAAGCCATGAAAAAAAAAACAGCAAAATATCCAACACGTTTCTCGTCTCAATGCATTCTCCACCAAACCGCCAACATGCAGGCCAATGCGCCGGAGCCCATACACGGCCTGTTGGGCTAAATATGCGGAAACAAATTGAGCTTGATGGATCATGGATGGTCTTATTACGTACCCTGCTTTATAAATCTTTATTACTCGTATATAATAAAGGCAAGTACAGTATATAAAATCAAATACGTACTACGTTTACTTTAACGTACCAAGAATATTTTTATAGTGGGTCGATCAAAAGGCTAAACTGATCTAAAGAGTGATTCACAATCAAGGACAAAGTATATATGTATGTACTTAAGTAACTTATATATATTGAAAAATCATGTATTATACTCACCAGAATCTGATATTATATTTTTGAAATAGTATAAATGTATACGAAAGATTTTTATTAATTCAAAGAAGATAGATATAAATGTATATCTAATAAATATACATGTCAATGAGCACGGGTCGGTTCGGAAGGATCGATCTGGGGCGGGTGCGGGTTTCCCCGCTTAAATATCTCATCCCCACATGTCATTGTGTGTCTTTTTTTTATTAAAAAAAAAAGGATAAAGTAAAGCAGTAACCAGATAATTTTTGGCCTTCTTTTTATCAGTTATCATACTCTTCTTAAAACTAAATGCGTACAAGCTATCAGTAAGCTAGATAACATCAAAACATACATTATTAATTAATTACTAGTACTTAATAGATCGAGGTAGATTGTAAAGTTTGCTCTGATCCTACTTCCCGAACTATTTTCGCCCTAACATTTTCGTCGTCACTTTTTCAAGGTGTTGTAATACCTGTAAAAATCGGAAAATCTATAAATTGAACTGTCGTGAAAAGAAAGAAAGAAACAGACAATCACACACATGTAACGAAATTCATGTAATTAACAATGTTACACTCATTAATATTTGTCTTAAAAGAACCTTAATTAAAATAAGATAACATGTTATATATTGTAAGTGACTAGATTAGTGCTCGAGAAAAAAAAATACTTACTTCCACATTTGTAGTGACGAGGGACCCTGCGTCCACAACCTTCAATAAGTCTAACAGCACGATTGACATCAATAAGTGCGGCCAGCTTAGGGGTGATAACAGGACATATGCACTCGACGTGGCTAACTCGAGCTCGTTGACAACAAGAAGGGGATGGAAGCCGACCATACAAGACGTTTTTGCATTCGTTCACTGCTAGCCTTCTTTCTTCCTTGCACTGAGCAGCCGTTGGTGCTGCATTAGTAGTGTTTGCCAACAACATCGTTGCCATCATCAAGAATATTACTATTACCAAATATGAACAAACTTTCATTTTTAGGTATCTATGTATTCTGAAAAGTTTCTAGTTATTTTTCACAATGATATGATTCATGAGTTGTATTTATAGAGGAGTGGTATCGTGATCCATGCTTTCAACTTGGCTTTCATGTTGAACATTCACACGGTGTTTATCAAGACTGGCCTTTTTGTTTTTTTATCAGATATATCATTCAATATGTCGACCTAAGAATACATTACATAAAGATAATACCACTTAATACATACGATTTTTAATTATTTTGCGAGAATTTTGTAAATTAAGTCTAAAATAAGCATCCATTACATGATAAATCTTCCAATGGAAATTGGGTGTTTGATAATTCTACTAAACGTGCTTTAAAGTGTTGTACAATGTAAAGCATATTTGGGTTAAAGTAAACAACTACCTAATATTTGGTATTACAGTACAACACTTTTAATTGTTTGACATATTTTCTATTTTGTTATCTTAATACACTGGTTAAGCTATAGAATACTTTAACCCAGTGTATGCATTCTTTTTTCAATTTTTATTCAAATATCAACATATAATATTTGTTCACTCTATAAATTTTGTTATGATGACTTGTGGAGTTATAAAATTAATCCACGTTGCCACGTTGGTTTTTCTTGTTGACAGTAGATCCAAGTTTGAAAGTACATCATATACACTTGTAATTTTTGGATTCATTGCCAACATTAAAAAAAAAAATAATTTGAAAGTACATTATCAATTTCTTTTTTTAATTAATTTGTTGCTTATATTAAAACAAAACAAAAAATATGATAGTTATTGTATAAGTTAAAACGTAATTAATTTGATACAAACAATACGGATTGAATTGGTCTTTTACCTGCTACGCGTGATTGGACTTTTTACCTGTTACATGTACGCAGCACCAAACCCCATCTTTTTGGCTTTTTTTGAACTTGGTAATGTTCAAATTTTATAACTAGACTAGATTAGATGTGATTTATTGGTCGACTACTCGTTACCACTTACCCCAATTTATGTTTTATTCACTACAAACATGTTTTACTGCCTTGTATAGTGTACTTTAAAAATTAACTATGTGATAAATGTATCAATAGTTTGATACAGATATCACTTCCCTTCGTAGAAACAAGTCACCAACAATAAGAGCTACACTAGTAAATTATGCGACGTCGGGATTTTTTTTATAAAAAAAATGACAATCATTCTCATACCGTCAATTTACGCGAATTAACGTTATTATTTTTTTTTTGAACGGCAAAATATTATAAAGCAAGCGGCATCTAGCGAAGTACTAGATACCGAAATAAGTACAATTACACTTACAATACCGAGAATAAACGAGAATGAAACAGCGCTATCCTAGACACGAAGCAAAAGAAGTCGAAAAACCGCGAAACCCGAAAGGAAGCTCTAACCGATAAAACAAAACTTATAAATACAAAATAGGGTTTTGGAACCACTCATCCCGCGATACATAAACTTTCTTACATCTGCTTGTTGCCCACAAATACGATTGAGAGACAATGACATCAAATAAACAATCTGATCGACTTTGAACTGAGGAGAAAATTTTATCATTTCGATGTCTCCAAATAACCCAAATGAAACGGAAAATGATAGCCTCAATGCACATTTTCTTATTCATTTTTATATGCATGTCTTCAATCACATGAAATGCCTCATCCAAATTTAGTTGTTGAATGGACTATGGAGTGAATGTCCAGCCAGCAAGCAATAAGTCCCTAAAGTTTACACGCAATCCTACATGTAACCGGTGACAAATAACATGTTGTAATAGGAGTAGTACTCCGTAATAGTTATTATAATTATGATAGTATAAAAACTTAAACCAAAATCAACATAATCTATTGTAATAATAAGAAACGCAGCTGCAAATAATAATGATGATTAGAATAATAATTAAAACCAAAACAGCTTGAGATAGGAAGACACTTTTTGTGAATGGCAACGTTTTATTCACCGGGTAAACATCTTTGGTAATGTAAGCTTAAAATTAGCTTGCAGGGTTGATTAGAGTTTTGCATTTACTAAATTAAGTAAGCTTTGATTCAAAGTGTTTTACCTTTCCTGTAAGGTTATAGCGGGACCATTCTCTCTTTATTCAAAGTTGGCAAAATAAGAATGTCAGATTGTCAGTAATTGAATAACCCAGTAACAAACAAGGGGTAAAACCGTTTATTCTACTCATTTGATCAAATCATAAAAGGAAACAAACAAAATAAATGCTACAAGCTACAAAGTTGTTAATATAGAGGCTAACCTGAATCAATATATGTGGTCATTTCGATAGGGATTGAGATTCTCTAAAGTTATTCCAACTTATGAAATTGGATCAACTTTAACCATTGGATTAAATCAATGGTTAAGATTAAATTTTGATGTTTAAATATCCAATGGTTAAAGTTGATCTAACTTCACCTATGAAGTTGGAAGTTAGGATCTAATACTTTCGTGGGAGGGGGTTCTCTAAAGTTATCCCAACTTGACTAGTCAAGTTGGGAAGATCTTGACCCTTGGATGAAAATCAAGGGTCAAGATTTAAAACTTATCTTTAAATCTTGACCCTTGATTTTCATCCAAGGGTCAAGATTCCAACTTGACTAGTCAAGTTGGGATAACTTTAAGGAATCCTTTCCCAAGAAATATAGAGGGTTATACACCACCAATAGTCCCCATACTCCACCTTTAATAAGATTAGGTATTATCGTTAGCAATACACCAATGTCAAACTAGAATTTGACCTTTTTTGTTATTTCAAATTACACGAGTATGATAACAATCACACATGTAAACCAAATTTATTATAACTTGTAGCACACTAGTACTTATTAGAGCCAGCTGGCTAGATTCCAAAGCTTTCTTTCCTCAATTCTCCCCTGACCATTTGCGTTTAGACATAATATGATGGCATACAAGGACAATCTTGTTTGACCATATTCGTTGCGTTTTCGATCATGGTGTTGTAATACCTGTAAAATCGAAAATTATAAATTCAACTTTGTTGCAGATAACCAATTAAGCAAAAGAGAATTACGATAATTCATCTATCATATACAGAGAATTAGAGATAAAAACCACATAGAAAATATCTAAGATAACAAGTTCTAAAAATGACTAATTAAATTGAGAGAAAGATATTAATTACTTCCACACTTGTAGTGACGAGGGACTCTACGTCCACAACCTTCGATAAGTTTAACAAAACGATTGACATCAATAAGTGCTGCCAGCTTAGGAGTGATAACAGGGCACATGCACTCAACATGGCTAACCTGAGCTCGTTGGCAACAAGAAGGGGACGGAAGCCTGCCATACAAGACGTTTTTGCATTCGTTTATAGCTAGCCTTCTTTCCTCTTTGCACTGAGCAGCCGTTGGTGCTGCACGAGCGTTGTTAGCCAATAACATCATCATTGCCATCATCAAGATTATTTTTACCAAATTATTTGAACAAACTTTCAATTTTAAAGCTAGCTTTACAAGTTTAAATGTATGTTTCTAGTTAGTTTTTCACTTTAATACATAATATGGTATACGTATTTATAAGGGGGTGTCATGATATGCTTTGAAATACTATACTTCGCTTTCATGTAGGACATTCACGCGGTGTTAGTTAAGACCCATTTGTCCTGTTAACGCGATAGATTTTCAATGTTTTATAACCCGGTTCCAACCGATCGAACCGCTATTTGTTTAGTCTACCAGTTTAATTGTAATCGGTATTTTTAGTAAAACTGGTGTATGAGTTCAACAGACCATTTCTTTTTGGTTGTTGAACCTTCTTTTTAAATCTATTTTTAATAAATAAAAATTATTTGTTTGCCATGTCTATTTTATTTGTTGTATATTGTTAGTTATATATTATTATATACTTCATTTATTAAATATAATAAATGTATGTCTATATTAAGTGATATCTTCATCTTGGCAAAACAATATGGTTAAAAACATACTGTTATTATCCATGCTACTTTCTCATGTATTCTTAAAAAACATAGTATTTATTTCTAGCTTTGACACCACCGAATAAATTACTTCGCCAAACACAAAGATACAAAATTGCAAGACTTTTAAATTTTCAAAGCTGACTAAAGTTCAAACTAAAAAATTGATTATAAGAAAACAGTCGAGCTAATCCTTAAATAAAATATTTGTACATCACTAGCTATATCTGAAAGAAAAACAGCATACATAATTACGAGAAAAAATCATACACCGACTCATATATATTTTGAAGCTGTTTTTTGTGAAAGTCAAGCCAACTAATCCGGCCTTTTTTTAAAAAAAAAGTCAACTACAGTAGTCCGATCCCCCTATTTTAATTTTCCTTTACGGAAACGCTTTCATATTTTAGTGGCATTTTTGAATATCGGTCTGAAGATATGAAATTATAGTAGTTTGTGTATGGGAGTTGATATGTACATCACTAATTTTTTGTAATACACTTGTTTTACTGTGTTCTATAGTATAACAATACAAAGCACATTTAACGGTGTATCGTCAAAAATTAATGGTGTACAGATCGCTATATCATATAGCAATTTTATAATATTTTATTGTAAATTCATATCTTATTTTGATTTTAATTTAATATTACGATTTTATAATATCTGCAATTTTATTACTTCGTGCAGGACACATCTCATGTTTGCCGAATCTAAAAATCATGGCCTATGTGATTTATGATATCATTTTGCAAACTTACTTTCTCATTGTGAATTTGTTATTTTCACATTCTTATAATTTATTTATTTTTTTAGGAAAATCCAAAAATGACTAGAATTACATTACAAATTACATTACAAATTGTATCCACGGAACAATTACAAACCAGCAGCAAACAGGATTAAATGTTTTCATATACCTGGCAGAAATAAAAATCCAGTCAGATACCTGACAAATACTATCAAGTAGTTTATTAGATGAGACATTACGTCATTACTTACTCAGAAGTAAACATGATACTTTGTGTCACAACAAGCACCTATATTGTGTCTACAGTGTCTTCAACAAGCACATAACAAACACAAACATATATATCTATATATATGTTCAAAACAAGAGATACAAGCAACAATTCTAACCTAGATATGGACGGCGTGATTCTGTGTCGATGAGGATATTTAGTGCGTCCATCTCAGCAGCAAGATACTTTACGTATTCATTTAACCCAAGTTTCAGAGACCAACTCATTGCAGTTTTCAATATCCTCGCACAAGGGACTCTGTGACCAACACTCAACTTAACCATCTCAATCGCTTTAATGGTTTTCCCAGACTTAAAATATGTCGCTATCAAAGCATCATAAGTAATCTGGCCGGGCTTGAGACCCAATTTAACCATGTGGGCAATCAGAGCCCAACAAGTCCCAAAATCCGAGTTTGCTAACGCTTGCTTAACATAAGAGTTCAACAACCAATGAGTTACTTTATTGTTACTTCTAGCAATACTAAGTGAATACATCACACTGTGATTCTTTCCCATCTCTTTGAAGTATACTCACCTAATGAAAGAACAGCTTCCAATAACAAGGCTTCTGTGGCAGGGCATGCCATTGAGGCCTCAACTGAGCTAAATGTCAAAAACTACTTTGACTGGATCATACACTTGCGTTCATGCTATCGAGTCAGCAGGTACATAGGCAGCAGCCTCAGAACATACATGGCTACTCATAGGAAAATGATACATCTCGTACGTACCTGCTTTTTAAGATAATATAGAAAATTTCATGTCATTTTATATTACATCCAAGTATCCAACTGTATTCACACTTCACAGGGCAAAGAAATTCTCTGTTTTGTCTCAATTTTACTGTTCATCGAAAAGGTGTGACGAGATCATTCTGTTTTGTCTCAATTTTACTGTTCATCGAAAAGGTGTGACGAGATCTTATCTTATGAAAAGGGGTAAAACAACATTCTTATTTCTGCAGCGAGGACATCTCACACCTGTATTTGCTCTTTTCTTTAAATTGTAATGGGTTGGGATCCGAGAGCAAGAAAGACTGGGTAAATGAGATGATAACCAAAGGAAATCTATAATGTAGCGGGTTACAAGAAGCAAAAATGAAAACAGTAGACCTTCGGCTAGTTTGATATCTTTGGAGAACATCTAGTGTAGATTATGGCAGTGCATCGGGATTTTCTGGAGGCCTATTTATTAATGTCGGGTGTCAATAATTTAACAAAGAATTGAAAATCTCCAGAGCACATTTCTGAGGTGTAATTGGATATTGGAATGGGTTTCAAGAAACATTTGGCTTAATCCCTGTTTATGGGCCCCAAAGTGCTAGCCAAAAACAAATCCTTTGGAATGAACTTCTTAACATCAAATCTGGAAGAGGTTATCTGGATTATTTTTCCTGACTTTGACTCCGCAGCTACCAATAGGAATGTGCAGGTAACATTTTTGATAGTCTGAAATGCAGGTTAATCTAATGAATTTATTTTAAGTTGTGATTTATTGGTTCCATTTGAGTATAATTTGACCAAAACATCACTGTAATCTTTACTTGACACGTACTTAAACTACATTTATCCTATATAGATTGTAATTACATATAGTTAAGAGGTTTTTGAATCATATAGAAGAGGTATCATTTAATTAAATTGTTAGTAAATATATCCTTTAGGTTTAGTGGGCGATTTCCAGTGGTGTAGGTAACGATCTTAACGGCCGTTATAATGGGTCCTCCGTTACGTTAAAGGGCTTGTAGGGTAATCTGAAGATCTGAGTTAATAACGGATTTAAGGGAGCTTAACGGGCAAATATTTGGCGGTCAAATAACGGGATTTGGCGATCAAATAACAGATATAACGGAGCTTAATGGTCAAATAACGGGCAAAAGACATCACTTTTGAATAATTTTGTTAGGATGTTGCTAATATATATACTTTTAAAATAAATTCTTTCATATTTTATAGTCTCCGTTATAAGGTTGTTATATTTCGGCAATATGAGATTTGACATTAAAGGTGATTGACCGCTGAGTGACCAACCTTGGTGATTTTCTGTGTCTGTTTTATTGCATTATGTATTCATTCCCATCTTTGTTATATTCATATCACAATAATTTCCCCCAAATGTGATGAATCAATCTACAACTAATATTAGAGTTTTAAAATATAGTATCCATATTCTGTTTTAGTACTGGTTACTGATCTAAACTGTGAAGGGTTGGGATTTTATCATTTAACTAAATAAAGGGGGATATATTGTATTTTTTTCTCTATGCTCGATTTTATTATCACCAAAACCAAGTTAAGGGGTGTAAGCTGTAAGTATCATGGATTCAAGTCCATATTCTGTTTTACTAATTTCTTAGAGATCGACATTGTAATGATGGGTTTTTGTCATTTAATCAACTTAGGGGGGATAATTTATACCTTTTCTCTATCTGTAATTCTATTATCAGTGAAACCAAGTTTAGGGGGTGGGAATTTGTAATTTGTCCCCGTATTTAATCCATCGTATCAAAACTTCTATGAAGAAGAAAAATCCCAAATTAACGTATTAGGTATTAGATGTTTCCCCAATTTTATCCCTTTTAACCCTAGCAAAAGCCTTTATAATACCTAATACGCTAACTTGGGGGGAAATTTTTTTGGGAGAATATGGGGGAAACTTCTAATACCTAATACGTTAATTTGGGATTTTTTCTTTTCCATCGAAGTTTCGATATGATGGGATTAAATAAAGTGACAATTTACAAGTTCCCACCCCCTAAACTTGGTTTCACTGATAATAGAATTACATAAAGAGAAAAAGTACAAATTATCCCCCCCTAAGTTGATTAAATGACAAAAACCCATCATTAAAATGTCAATCTCTAAGAAAGTAGTAAAACAGAGTATGGACATGAATCCATCATACTTACAAATTGCACCCCTTAACTTGGTTTCAGTGATAATAGAATCGAGCATAGAGACAAATTACAATATATCCCCCTTTATTTAGTTAAATGACAAAATCTCAACCCTTCACAATTTAGATCGCTAACCAGTACTAAAATAGAGTATGGACACGATATTTTAAAACTCTAATATTAGTTGTAGATTGATTCATCACATTTGGGGGAAATTATTGTGATATGAATATAGCAAAGAATGGGAATGAATACGTAATGCAATAAAACAGAAAGAAAATCACCAAGATTGGTCACTCGGCGGTCAATCACTTTTAAGGTCAAATCTCATTTTGCGGAGATATAACTACTTATAACGAAGACTATAAAATATGAAGGAATTCATTTTAAAAGTATATATATATCAGCAACATCCTAACAAAATTAGTCAAAAGTGATATCTTTTGACCTTTATTTGACCATTAAGCCCCATTAAATCGGTTATTTGACCGTCAAATCCCGTTATTTGACCGCCAAATCCAGTTATTTGTCTTTTAAGCTCCTTTAAATCCATTATTTGTCCGTGACTCAGATATTCAAATTACCCGACAAGCCCTTTAATGTAACGGAGGACCTCCGTTACCCGTTATAACACCGTTATAATGGCCGTTAAGACCGTTATCTACAACACTGAAAATCGTCCACTAAACCTAAAGGACATATTCATTAACAATTTAACTAAATGATAAAAACCTCTTAACTATATGCATTACAATCTATACATAATAAATGTAGTTTAAGTACGTGTCAAGTAAAGATTATAGTGATGTATTCGTCAAATTATACTCAAATGGAACAAATAAATCACAACTTAAAATAAATTCATTAGATTAACCTACATCTCAGACTATTAAAAATGGTACCTGCACATTTCTTTTGGTAGCTAACGGAGTCAAATCACGAAAAATAATCCAAATAACCTCTTCCAGATATGATTTTGAGAAGTTCATTCCAAAGGATTTGTTTTTGACTAGCCCTTTGGGGCCCATAAACAGGGATTAAGCCAATCTTTTATTGAAACTCATTCCAATATCCAGTTACACCTCAGAAATGTGCTCCGGAGATTCCCAATTCTTTGTTAAATTAGTGACACCCGACATTAACAAACAGGCCTCCAGAAAATCCCGATGCACTGCCAAATACATAATCTACGTTAGATGTTCTCCAAAGATATCAAACTAAATGAAAGTCTACTGTTTTCATTTCTGCTTCTTGTAACCCGCTACATTTTAGATTTCCTTTGGTTATCATCTCATTTACCCAGTCTTTCTTGCTCTCGGATCCCAGCCCATTACAATTTAAAGAAAAGAGCAGGCCTGAGATATGAGAACCTGTCCTGAGATATGAGAACCTGTCCTCACTGTAGAAATAAGAATGTTGTTTTACCCTTTTTCCATATGATAAGATCCTGTCACACCTGTTCCATGAGCAGTAAAATTGAGACAAAACAGAGAATTTCTTTGCACTGTGAAGTTTGAATACAGTTGGATACTTGGATGTAATATAAAATGACATGATGGTTTGTTATATTATCCTAAAAAACAGGTACATACAGGATGTATCAGTTTCCTAGGAGTATCCATGTATGTTCTGAGGCTGCTGCATATGTACCTGCTGACTCGATAGCATGAATGCAACGGTATGATCCAGTCAAAGTAGTTCTTGTCATTTAGCTCAGTTGTTGCCTCAATGGCATGCCCTGCCACAACAACCTTGTTATTGGAAGATGTTATTTCATTAGGTGAGTATATAGAGAATACCTACGTAGGTGTCAATAAACAGATAACATATATCTTCTTTGTTTCCTTTTGGGTATCCATGTTCTCAGCACCCTTACCTCTATTTGAATGTCTTTTTTCTCATTGAATTATATCACGAACTCTCTTTCACAACATTTATACACCTGCATGAATTGATTTTAAATATATCAAAAATAAGATAGCATATACTATACATAATATTTTCCACTTAAACATAACTCATATATGAAGCATAACCTGATTATGCTTTTAATATTTTCATGTTCGTATTCGTTAGTCCTCATTACTTATTCTGGGTTATGCTTTTATTATTTTCGTGTCCGTATTCGTTAGTCCTCGTTACTTATTCTGGCTGTTGATGTAGCTTATCGCTATACCAAAAAGTTAGTGAAATATATAAACAAAACATGTCAACTTCAAAGTTCGTTGACACTTGACAACACATAAAACCTATTACTGATATGACATATATAATATACAATAGGTTCATTTTCTAACTAATCCAATTCATCAGATACCTATGTCTCTACACACCAATCCTATATGTAACTCAAAGCCAACTTGTCCAATAAAAAAGTTTGTCATTGATGCTTGTATCAGTCGTTTCTTCTTTATCTTTCAGTATCATATCATCTAGTCGTCTAATATCAATGATCCTTGAAACGGGAAGTCGATCCAAAACTGAATTGTTCCTATTGTTAATACATTTTAATAACAGATACCAAAAGAAACCAATTCACTTTTTATAGAAAATAATGACGTAGTTAAGAAAACAAATCTACACTACAACTTGTCATTGAAAAAAATGTGAATTACATTGGAGGTCTAGCGAATCGTTGGTTAAAATTGTCTCCAGCACGTCTGAATCGAAACTAACTTTACAAAAAAAAACATTTGACATGCCAAAATGTGACATTGCTTAAATACTAATTAGTTTGTTCCATGAGTGACCATTTTGTTGTTTTTAAACCAAAGTCAACACCTTCCCCTCTCATATCCTACTTGCTCCTACCTCTATGTCACTTTAACGTGTAGGTTCACCTCTATTCTTTCGAGCTAAATGTAAGTTTATTATTCAGTTTACCAGTTGTAAAAATGCGAAGAACAGAGTAGTTGGTGGCAAAAGTTATATAAAATGAAAAGTCTAACCCAACCCAAATCACAAATAAAATAAACCTGAGAAAGAAACCAAAACACACGAAGGTTATTAAATCCATCATCGGAGATAAGCAAATCTTGAAGACTTCACAAACCCAACAAAATTCTCCCCAATGACATCCTTGATTACCTTTAAAGCCAATGGAATGAACCTAAAAAATGACGAGATCACATATTCATATGTGATATGTGATCTCGTTCGGCACAAAAACCCGTATACCACATGTGGCAAATTATAGCCCTTATGTTTGTGAAAACCCCTTAAACCCCTATTTTTTACAATCCCGTTGTACAATCGAAAACTTTGGATATCTCCATACAGGAGCATCTCAAAACTTTCAAACTACTTACCGGATTTGCATAAGTTGCTATAGTATATACCTAAGATAGACTTACCGCGCTTAAAACCCAGATTAATCATCTCCAATAGTTTGCACATGGCCAAATCGAAATGTCTATCATCCTACAAACTTTTGGAGATAGTTAATCTAGGTTTTAGGCCCGATGAGTCTATTTTAGGTATATACTATAGCAACTTATGCAGATCAAGTAAAAATATTGAAAGTTTTGAGATGCATAGGTGTGGAGATATCCAAAGTGTTCAACTGTACAACGGGTTTGTAAAAGAAATGGGAGTAGAAGGGGATTTCACAAACATGAGGGCTATAATTGCCGGCGAAATACGAGTATTGTGCCGAACGATATCACATGTGAAAATGTGATCTCGTTGTTTTTTAGGTTTTGAATGATTCAATTGGCTTTAATGGAAATCAAGAAAGTCGTTGGGAGAGTTTTGTTGGGTTTTTTAAAGTTCGGCGCTCATTTTGTCATTAAAAGACATTTAGGTTATTTTCTGTCTTTTTTGTGCATTTTCAGTGTAAATCTCCCCAAAATACATTTTTCACCTAATTGAATTGTGATAACAGAAAAAAGTAACTATGATTATCATTTGGTGAATGACTTAGGGTAATGTCTATATTATTGGATTTTCACCTTTTCAGTGTAATCTCCCCCAAATTAAACAATCAAAATACGTTTTCTTCCAAATCCAATTCACAATTCTATTACACTTATTTTTCCCATTTTCAGTCATCAATATCCAATAATAAAAATCAAATGGTTTACATAGGTCAACGAGAAAACCGTTATTAATTGTAGAATAAAATTAGACCAGATGTGTGCAAGAAAGAAAAAAAAGAGACTCAAAATTTGTTTGAAAAAAAATAAAAATAGATGGGTGGCTATCAGTGCGTACCTTAATAAAAATTTGTGAGAGGAAAGATGGATTGAAATTTAGGTGGTAGGTATAAGTTTCTTAGTAAGTAAAGAGCAAAGTGATAGATTTCCTTAAGTTATTTATATATGGAATAAAGGTATGTTTTGATTGGTGGATAAGAGTTGACATGGATTATGGATTTGGACCATTAAATTAGATGGATAGAATTTGGATGGTAAAGATTTGATGGTTTTGTGTTTGTTTGGATGGATATAAATGAATTTATATAATGACATTAGTTTTGAAAAGAAAGAGAAAGGGGAAGTCTGAAGTTAAAAGACAGCAAAATATGAAAGGTAAATGATAAATCCTCCTAATAAATAACCTAATAATCCTCCTAAAAACCTTAAATCAAGACAAGTGTAATTCACTCATTCTCTATCCTAATCTTATCCTTTGATTCCACCAAGTGTCATGATCACATAGTTAAGATGATTTTTGGGAGAATTGGTTAGGAGGATTAATCATTTTTTCAATATGAAAATACTCTCGCCTGTAATGCACCTGATGAGGTTAACAGATGCGAGTTAACATCCGTTTTCAAAAAGGTTGAAACATGATCGTTTTCTGTCTATAAAGGATGGTATCAATCATTTCAAACGTTAAATGACGCAACTAGACTTTTTGGACAAAACACAAGGGCGATTCATATCGACCACTCTATTAAATATACGTGAAGATAAGGACTATGAAATGAACAGGGGTAGTACAATGGAGAACTGTTCATCATGGTCTTCGATTTTTAATATATTCTAGCTGTATAGATGCATTATGCACGTTTATTATGAAAATCTACAAATTTTATTAAGAGATCGTATATAAGGAAAAGAGGATTAATTTAAAAATGTAAAAAAAAATTAAATAAAATCCAAACTAGTAAATCACAATAATATACAGTCTAATTTTTATTTTTTTATTTTTATTTTTTAAAAATAGTACATTATTAAAAAACAATTCACATTTTGGATGTTACATATATATTAATCTCTAGTTTTTTTTTGTTTGTTATATGGGACCTATTTGGATAGGGCTCCTTAAAGTTTATTTGTCGATTTTGATGTGATGAGACGAGATAACTTTTCAGTTAGATGTAAAATTTAAAAAGTATAAGATAAAACGTACAAGTTGACACAAACCAGAACAACGATTTTTGTAACTTGTTCTTGAACTTAGTTTTTTGACCCTCTTATTTAACGATATATAATTATGAAAATCATATCATATCAAGTACCATCTTGATTTTGAATCCAATAAGGCATTACATAAAATTTAAGGCTTAAATAAGGAGGTTATGAGATTATCTTGACCAAAGGAGATTGACTACCATGTATCTTGTTTGATGAACTTGAATTGGTGCGCATGTCTCTAATTCTTAACATCTTTTTGATATAACTTAATGTTAAGAACAAGTATATGCAGGGGTTGGGTATTGTAAAACAAGTATTAGAGTAAAACAAATAAGACAAGATCTTGACCCTTAGATCATTGTTAAATTGATGCACGAAGATTCACGAAGCAATTAATGCACGATGATTTTCACGATGCATGGTGATTTTCAATGAAGAAAAACCTATTGTTTTATTTGTTTTATTTTAATACTTGTTTTATTTTACCTAAACCAGCATATGCATCATCTTTGTTTCCCCCTTACAATTTTTTTTTTAAACTTTAATCTCCCATGTGATTGAATTAATAAAAAAGTTAAATTTTTCTAAAAATTTGTGAAAAGGAGATAGAGATGTTGAATGCTTGTTCCTAATGTTATTGGCCTAATCATGTTTGTTTAAAAAAAAATAACAAGCTCAAAACTTCTTTAAGTAAAAATCTTGAAGGTAGCCACATAAGTTGTAACATTTGTGAAATTTGACTTAGTTGACCCATTAATTATATGTACGATTTGATTAACTAAATTAGTTAGTAATATATGATCGAGTTCAATTGTGGCCCAAATTGTGTTCAATGTGACCGATAAACCGTTTTATTGAGTATGCGATACTAGATAACGTTTAAACGAATTAGTAATGGGGGTCGGGTCACCCATGGGTTGACCCATGACCCACTCATGAGATCCAACTCTATCCCATCCACCCTTCCACTCTTCCACCTTATCCATTCATTCATTCATTCTTGCACCCTTTCTCTCTCTCACTAAATGCAAGAGAATTCTTGCACCTCTCCCTCTCTCTCTCTAAATTTAATGCACCAAAATCATTGTTCAAGAAAGATTTAAGTAGGAAACATCATTAATATCATCATCTCTTCATCATATCAAAAGTTTGGGTTTCAAAGTGCAAGGAATCACCCAATTCGGGTCAAATTCGGGTTTAACACTTTGGTGGAAGATTTGGTAAATTAAATTCATATCAAATTCATCATTTTATGTTGATAATCATGTTTCATAGTCAAATCTAAGAATTCTTGGTCAAAATCGGGTCAAAAACGAATTTGGGTCAAATTAGGGTTTCATTAGGATTTGAAATGGGTCAAGGATCGATTTGGGCAAGATTTGATGTTATGGATCGGTTTTGAGTAGTGGGTTATGTTCATCTATGTTTAAATATGCTTTTTTATGTTCAAAATGAGTTTGGAAGTTCATCAAACCGATTTTTGGGTCAAAAATGGGGTTTTGAGGGGTTTTGGTTCGTGCTTGGCACTTGGAGTTGCTGCTGGTGCAGAATTGGCGTCTCTTACGCCCCACGTGGCGTAAGAGACGGTGGCTCCCTTTTGTCATTTTGGTCCTTAAGTTGCTTGGTCCCTGTTTTACGCTAGCTTGGATGCTCGAGACGCCAAAAACAAGTATTCTAGGCCACCGTAAGTTACGGTGGCCATGGTCGTCTCTTACGCCCATTCACTTTTTAACCAGTGTCTAAGACGCTGTAATGTGCCGTCTCTTACACTGGGCTGGCGTTTGGTACGTTGGGTTTGGGCGTAGCGTACGCTGGTCAGAGTTGAACCACCGTAAGTTACGGTGGCATGCACCGTAGCTTACGGTGCCATGCATTCGTTACTTTTCTGTTTTCTCTAGCCTAGTTTCCATTATCCTTGGATCGAGTCGATCTTTCAATTGGGCTTCCATTTGACTTCTCTAATGTAATGCTTGTGTCTCAATGATCATTCAAAGTCGAGAGTTCAATCTAGACTCCTATGTAAACACAAATGGACATGTGTTGATGTATATTGATATGTATGTATATATATAATGATAGGTTGAGGACACGAGGCGATCGTTGAATGACTTTAGCTTGATTATAACATGTAATTACTTGGCAAAGGTGAGTTTCGTAGCCCCTATTTTATATGAATTTGGGGTGGGAAGTGTACTCTTTATTAAATGGTTGTCGGTTGCTTTGAACCGTTGTGATATAGAACGAGCCATAGAATAGATGGACGTATGCCTTAGTGTAGTGATGTTTTGGTATGCTTACTTGAATGTATATGTGTATATGATCGAATTATGAATATATGATTGTGATATGATCGAATTATGAATATATGATCGTGATATGATCGGATTATGAATATATGATCGTGATATGATCGGATTATGAATGTATGATCGTGATATGATTGGATTATTAATGTATGATCGTGATATGATCGGATTATGAATATATGATCGTGTTATGATCGAATTATGAACGTATGGTCGTGTGATGGTCGAATTATGAACGTATAATCGTATTATGAACGTTATTATATATAAATGTTGTTGTGGTTAGGTTATTCTAACCCTCGTGTATCGTTAACGGTTGATATCCCGACACTTGATTTTTATTGTCAAAACCTACGAACTCACCAACTTTATGTTGACACGTTTTAGTACACTTTTCAGGTGAACATGTAAATCAAAGGCGTGTTGGTTGATTGCATGCTTGTGCTAGGATTGGACTTTGACTTGGACTTTTATGGATACGTGATTCATTGCTCCCGTTTATGGGTTATGCTTAGGATCGTTAGCCATCTTTT
The DNA here is from genome assembly GCA_034093135.1 of Erigeron breviscapus. Taxonomy (NCBI): domain Eukaryota; kingdom Viridiplantae; phylum Streptophyta; class Magnoliopsida; order Asterales; family Asteraceae; genus Erigeron; species Erigeron breviscapus. Next base: position 2,933,268 of record CM067174.1, read on the forward strand.
GTACTACCTTTTGTGAACTTTTGATGGTATTGTGGTCCTTATGCATATTTGTGATCCCGTACTTGTATTTGACTTGAATTTGTGAATGGAAATGCCTAATCCTTGTTGCATATAGTATTGCCTCTACATAATTTCCATGTCGTGCTGGTCATTTCTAATAACCCCCATGATTCCGCCTTGTTGGGGTGTTACATAAATGGTCGGAAAAAGTTATGGGGATTCCCCAATTAACCTGCATACGTTTGAGTCAAAAAGCTATCCATCATCCTTAGATAGCCCATACATGAATAACCTTCTTCATATAAATGTTATTGGGACTAAGGCTGACAATTGGGTACCTGTTAAGACCTGTTAAAGTAACTGTTAAGCAAAAAATGTACTATGCAACTTTTTCTATTTTTAAAAATAATTGTTTTTAATATTTTAAAGTTCAACATTTAACTTTTTTGATACATAAAACGAATAACTGTCACGCTCAAATCATCAAAGGCAAGTTTTAAATGAGTCGTTTTCATGTTTGAAAGCTGAGAATTTTGTGCGCACCGAACCTGTTAAGACACGATTTGCCAGCCTTAATTGGGACAGATCAAATATATTAGTGGTATAAATAATTATAACGCACCCTTTGGTCAAATAACCTTAATTTCCATTACAACCAATATATTATTTCGAAGTATATAAGATGAAATGACAAACTAAACGTTTCCTTACAACCCTTTTGAGGCACGAGCTAGTAACATTTACTAAACAATCAAAACTACCTTTGAAATTTAATCATCCAACATTATTATAGACTTTGAGCAGATGGTACAACCCATTTTGATAACATTCAACCAATTTTCATGGTATTGTAAGACCTACAAAACCCAATATCAAAAGTTAATTATTACTTAGGTAATTATATGTGATTGTGCACCAAACCGCGTCGAGGGGTTTTATAGAATATGAGATAAACCCTAAAGGGTTTTTAGGTTTTGTTGGCGATTCCCTGAAGGTAGGAACGATGTTCCTTTACGCCAAATAAGGTTGTTTGATGTTGATGTCGAATCGTGTTCGACTTGTATAAGGGCTTTGGTTCGATCGGTGATCGTATGAGAGAATGTATGTCGAATTGTTTTGTGTATCGGAGTATATCCTGATCGAATGTAAAGGAATCCTCCTTCTTTTATAGGAGGAGGTTCATTGGAGGAGAAGGCTAGGGTTTTCCCTATTCCTTCTTTGAATCGAACTCCACTTACCATGTTTATCCGATTTAGTTTCCTTAGGAGCTTATCCTTTGAGGAAATCGAACTAGGCAAGGATTCTACTTATCTTTGGAAAGGATTTATGTTAATCCTTTTGTTATTTGATTGAGTTAAGCACCTTCGTGCTTATGCCCTTCGAGTGATGTTTCGTTGTCATGTCCTTCGTATGGTAACTCGGAGGGGTACATCGTCAACCCCCACAGTTTAATATTATAGACTGCTAGGGATATGATTTTAGACTATACTTGTAATCTTCTTGTGAATCTTGTCTTGATTAGGAGCAAATAATATCTTAGAAGGACGAGATATGCGATCTTCGCTGTTTTTAGGAAATTGCTCTAAGTTGTCTTCGAGTTGTATCCACTGTTTGTCTTATTTTCGAAGAAATTTTCCTCGAAGGACTAAATGTGTGCTGTTTGTAATCGAGGAGGGTTAAAGATAGGTAACTTTTCTTTGAGGGGCAAAAGTGAAACATTTGGAATTAGATTGCTAGAGAAGCTTTTGAGCGGCATTAATTCAAAATTCAAAAAAGATTCTTCTTTCCTTTATTTCCTCCCTTTCTTCCTCTTTTATTCCGCCTTTCATTCCATTTAGGTTTTGCCGATTTCTCTCCTTCAACTTCTGTCGTCGTTTAATCGTTTTCTTCAGGTAATATTTCTTTCAACACCTTTCTTGATGCAATGGCTAAAGTAGGCATAGAGACCACTTTTTCAGTCGTCACACGAGATCAATTTGATGACTTTGTGAATAGATTTTTTCCGGGTCGGGTCGAATCTTGTAGGGTACCTGATCGTAGACAAAATATACTCTCTCCCCCTGATGGTTATGTTGGGGTGTACTTAAGATCTTTCACCCATGGTAGCGTTAGGTATCCTTTTTCCCCTTTCTTTTTATCCGTTCTGAAGCATTATGGGAATCATATTTCCCGTTGGCATCCTCAGGGTCATTCAAAGATTATGGCCTTTGAGGTTTTATGTCGTACCTACGGTGGTGAACCATCGTTGGATTTATTTAGGAGGTTCGCATATGCTTGCGATGCGGGTTACCATCGCCACTAGATCTAAGGAAAATTCTTGTTTTCTCAAAGGGCCGGGGGGTGTAGATATAAGGAATTGGAAAAATAAGTTCATCTTTGTGAGTGTTGATTTGTTCCATCGAGATTTTGATGTCTTGATCAATAAAGAAAACTTGAGTGTGATAAAAAAGAGTGTAGATCCGGTGCCTGATGTTGAGGATTCTGGACCATTGTTTGAGGAGGTCGTTAGGCACCCTATTTTAGTTGTATCATAACCTGATAGTATCTTGTTCAAAGCCAAAGTAATCAGTGCATTGCCTTCTGGGGAAGAGGAATTTGATGGTGAGTTGTATATATATTTTTGTTTTTGACCATTGCATTTGTAGCTTGACTCTTCCGTATTTTGTGTATGTTCAGATATGTCTTTCCAAAACTTTGTTAGGAAGGGTGGCCGTACTGGTGAGGAGCTATCTGGTTCTTCTTCTCATGCTCCATCTAGTGTTGATCACACTCCGAAGGTTGGGGAGAGTATTCCTTTTAATCTTGGCTCTGCATCCGACACTCCCATTCTTCATAGGGAAGAAACTATTGTTCCTCCTGATCAAAGTGCAGATGACGAGGTTATTGTAACCGGTGGTCATTCCGGGAAGGGTAGTGTTGCTCCCGGAGGTGTAGCTTCTCGCCTCTGTAAGAGAGGTAAGGAGGCACCTTCGAATGTTAGTACTTCTAGGAAGAAGAAGAAGGTTGATGAAGAGAAGGCTGGTGCTACAAGTAAAGCTCTGTCTTCTTCTCTCTCTCTTTTTTTTTTGTTGTTTCCTCATTTTTTCTCTCTTGCTGTTTCCTTTTGGCTTTTGTAGTTGACATTTGCCGTATGGAAACCAGGGCCTTTGCTCAGTTTTATAAGGAGCGTTTGAATGAGAGAAACATTATGGATGCTGAGATTCTTGTTCGTTTGAATCATCTTCTGGGTGTGCAGCTGGAGACTGAAAAGATGTTGGAGGAGAAGAAGACAGAATGTGCTTTGCTCCAAGAATCGATGAATGATACCATTAAGGATTTGGGGGATGTGAAGTCACTGAAGGGCAGACTCATGGAGGCAGGGGCTAAGGTGAAGATTGAAGAGGATGAACTTGTTGAGCTAAGGTCGAACCTTTCGAAGGCCATGGCTGAAGCCAATATGGAAAAGGAGGTCTCACAAAATCTTTCATCCTCTGTCAGGGAGCATGTGACGTAACGTTCTGGCTTGGTAACAGAAGTGATTCCTTATGCTTGTAGGAGTTTAGTTGATAGCGAGGAGTTTGGGAGACTGCTTGCGGAGGTAATCTCTGCTAACGGAGATGATAAGAGGGCCTCCGTGCTTCGTAGCTTGAGTGAGGAGGGTTTGGTTGATTTGTCGACGCGCTCGGAATATAGAGAGAATACTGCCGATGCCATTAATGTGGCGGTAGAAAATTATCAAAGCGCTCATTTTCCCTTTCTTGACAAGCTTGTTAGTGATCCCATGGCCTCGTTCGAATCACTTCTTCAGATCCAGCCAGACAAGACTGTTCCTACTCCTGTTGTCGTTGCTTCGTCTGCCTCTGTTGACACCCCTCATCCCGAAGGTACTTCTGCACCTTGAATGGTTCTTTTTTGATGTGGTGTGTGGAACATTGTTTGGATAATTTGGCCTGCGTGCCTTTGAACAATATTTTTAATAACCTTTGTTAGGCGGTGGTTTGTGTTGGCCACCTGTTTCAATATATGAAACTTTATTTTATTTTTGACTTGCCTGCGTTATAATTCCTCAAGGGTTCCCTTAGGAATCGTTGTAGGTTTTGTTTGTAGCATGGTTCTGAGGGCTCTGCCATTCGGTTGCTCCGTGTCTTTATA
>CM067174.1:2938398-3039327 GCA_034093135.1 Erigeron breviscapus
TGTTCAAGATGACTAGAAATGCAATAACAAACATAAGTAGGTGTAAATGGGATAAATTTGACTTACCAAAACTTCTCCTTGAGCTAGAACCCGAAATTAGGTCAAATGGATAAAAATGCAAGACTTCCACCTTTTGATTCTTCGATATGACGATAATGTGGTATAGATGGCGATGAATCTAGTGTTATAACCTTTCTAAACACTAAGTAGATGGTAGAGAGGAGGAGGAATGGTCTTGCTTTGGTTTTTGAGAGAAAGAGAGAAAGAGATAGATAGATAGAAAATGGATAAGGGGGGGAGAAATGGGTCTGGGGGCTGGTGGGTCATGGACTACCCACGGGCCGACCCGTTTCCCCTCTCAAGTCACAATACAATTAATTACACATTTAAATACCGACTACACATACAACGACCCGACCAACATACCACATAGTCATATAATCACAAATGGGCCCAATTATTTCATTCAACAAGTTTGTTAGTCAAATTACACAAAAGTCAACGGGTCAAAATTCACGGATGTTACAACCTTTAACATTGTTTACAAATGTAATTCAAAGTTTCATACTTTCATGTACAACGATACGTTTTAAAAGGAAAAAAACTTATTGTGTGTTTTTGTATTACTAGAGACAAGAATCGTGTCCATCTAATTCACTAGATAGATGGTCTTATACATGTGATATTTAAATAACATTAAATTATGTTCATTAAATCAAATTTTAGGCTTTTTTTCATATGGGGACACTAACATTATACAACATTAATCATTGGATTATTTTTTACAATCGCATCAAAATCGGAACTTGTAAGCATAGTGGATGACGGCAAATAGTCTTGTGATTTCGGATCATAAACTCAAAATTTTGAAGTCTTCATGTTAATAACTTATTGTAAGTAATATAAGTAATAGGAGTTGAAGTATTGAGAAAGAAAAAGAGACAACTTTATTAATGAGAACACGATCAATCAAATAAGGTTGTAATGTGTTTTGTATGTATAAGCCAAAAGTTAGAGTTTAATTCTCAGTCTAATAAGGAAATTGAATCTATACACAATTAAAAAAGCTAATTTAATAAAATAAATAAATAACTTAAAAGGACACGTGTCGATCAAGGATTACGCCACGTGTCGTTTCAAGAACACCCCAATCATGTTTTAGTTTATTGGTAGATATAAAATAAAAATTAATGACTTTGATTACAACCTTTAACATTGTTTACAAATGTAATTCAAGGTTTCATACTTTCATGTACAACGATACGTTTTAAAAGGAAAAAAACTTATTGTGTGTTTTTGTATTACTAGAGACAAGAATCGTGTCCATCTAATTCACTAGATAGATGGTCTTATACATGTGATATTTATAAAAACATTAAGTTATGTTCATAAAATCAAATTTTAGGCTTTTTTTCATATGGGGATACTAACATTATATACAACTTTAATCATTGGATTATTTTTTACAATCGCATCAAAATCGGAACTTGTAAGCATAGTGGATGACGGCAAATAGTCTTGTGATTTCGGATCGTAAACTCAAAATTTTGAAGTCTTCATGTTAATAACTTATTGTAAGTAATATAAGTAATAGGAGTTGAAGTATTGAGAAAGAAAAAGAGACAACTTTATTAATGAGAACACGATCAATCAAATAAGGTTGTAATGTGTTTTGTATCTATAAGTTAAGAGTTAGAGTTCAATTCTCAGTCTAATAAGGAAATTGAATCTATATACAATTAAAAAAGCTAATTTAATAAAATTATAAATTAAAAGGACACGTGTCGATCAAGGATTACGCCACGTGTCGTTTCAAGAACACCCCAATCATGTTTTAGTTTATTGGTAGATATAAAATAAAAATTAATGACTTTGATTACAACCTTTAACATTGTTTACAAATGTAATTCAAGGTTTCATACTTTCATGTACAACGATACGTTTTAAAAGGAAAAAAACTTATTGTGTGTTTTTGTATTACTAGAGACAAGAATCGTGTCCATCTAATTCACTAGATAGATGGTCTTATACATGTGATATTTATAAAAACATTAAGTTATGTTCATAAAATCAAATTTTAGGCTTTTTTTCATATGGGGATAATAACATTATATACAATTTTAATCATTGGATTATTTTTTTCAGTTTGGTTTAATAAGTATTTATCTTTTTTATGTCACTCAAAAATTTTTTATTTATTGTAAATCGTGTTTATAAATCAAGTCGGACTGTGGCCATGTAATGTACCAGATAGATGGTCTTAAACATATGATTATTATCAGTTAATAAAACTAAATCTAAATAGTTATTAAATTAAAAACTATGAAATTATGTAAAAAATGTGACTGACTTTTGTTTATAATATTAATAACATTTCAAACAAAAATTTTAATTGGTTAATAATTACTTAGGAAAATTGTATTTTATTATATATAAAGATAAAAATATATTTATTTGGTGGTGGTCATTGTAGAAACATGCAACAATGTACAGTTTGGGATAACAATGCAACAAGCGATCACCTATTTTAAATTGCATCTGTTTCGTTTCTTTGGATTAGCACACGTTGTAACTATTTCTTTTCTTGGACTGTGTAGCAAATTAGCTAGTCATTTGACGTAATTTTCTCTTATTCCGGCACCTTGCTAGAATATTTAGTAACAAATTCAGCCGTTTCAACAGAACTTATTTAAAATTGATACCCTTGTCGTTTTAACAACATCTCTTATTTAGATCCGTCAAAATATTAGTTTATCACATATCAACATTTTAGTAGATTTATAATTATATCTCGCGTATTACGCGGGAAAATAATCTAGTTATATAACAAAAACAAAAATATTTAAGGTCAAAGTTAATAAACAAAGACTTTGAATATTCAAAATGTGACAATTCTAGTGGGACGGAGGGAGTAGTATTATTTCTAGCTTTGACACCACCGAATAAATTACTTCACCAAACACAAAGATACAAAATTGCAAGACTTTTAAATTTTCAAAGCTGACTAAAGTTCAAACTAAAAAATTGATTATAAGAAAACAGTCGAGCTAATCCTTAAATAAAATATTTGTACATCACTAGCTATATCTGAAAGAAAAACAGCATACATAATTACGAGAAAAAATCACGAGGAGTGTAACACCACCAGGCAAAAAAGTGTAACCCCACCAGAGGTATTATTAGCGGCGACGTCGCCGCTAATACTGCACCAGAGAGAGTATTAGCGGCGACGTCGCCGCTAATACTGCGGGCCCCCCATGTCTGTAATGGTAAATCTGGCAGAGAAATTAGCGGGCCCCCTGTCAGTGTCAGAGTATTAGCGGCGACGTCGCCGCTAATGCCTTGGTCGGGTTGACTTTTGCCTGGTGGTGTTACCCTGTGCCAAAATCATACACCAACTCATATATATTTTGAAGCTGTTTTTTGTGAAAGTCAAGCCAACTAATCCGGCCTTTTTTTAAAAAAAAAGTCAACTACAGTAGTCCGATCCCCCTATTTTAATTTTCCTTTACGGAAACGCTTTCATATTTTAGTGGCATTTTTGAATATCGGTCTGAAGATATGAAATTATAGTAGTTTGTGTATGGGAGTTGATATGTACATCACTAATTTTTTGTAATACACTTGTTTTACTGTGTTCTATAGTATAACAATACAAAGCACATTTAACGGTGTATCGTCAAAAATTAATGGTGTACAGATCGCTATATCATATAGCAATTTTATAATATTTTATTGTAAATTCATATCTTATTTTGATTTTAATTTAATATTACGATTTTATAATATCTGCAATTTTATTACTTCGTGCAGGACACATCTCATGTTTGCCGAATCTAAAAATCATGGCCTATGTGATTTATGATATCATTTTGCAAACTTACTTTCTCATTGTGAATTTGTTATTTTCACATTCTTATAATTTTTAATTTTTTTTAGGAAAATCCAAAAATGACTAGAATTACATTACAAATTACATTACAAATTGTATCCACGGAACAATTACAAACCAGCAGCAAACAGGATTAAATGTTTTCATATACCTGGCAGAAATAAAAATCCAGTCAGATACCTGACAAATACTATCAAGTAGTTTATTAGATGAGACATTACGTCATTACTTACTCAGAAGTAAACATGATACTTTGTGTCACAACAAGCACCTATATTGTGTCTACAGTGTCTTCAACAAGCACATAACAAACACAAACATATATATCTATATATATGTTCAAAACAAGAGATACAAGCAACAATTCTAACCTAGATATGGACGGCGTGATTCTGTGTCGATGAGGATGTTTAGTGCGTCCATCTCAGCAGCAAGATACTTTACGTATTCATTTAACCCAAGTTTCAGAGACCAACTCATTGCAGTTTTCAATATCCTCGCACAAGGGACTCTGTGACCAACACTCAACTTAACCATCTCAATCGCTTTGATGGTTTTCCCAGACTTAAAATATGTCGCTATCAAAGCATCATAAGTAATATGGCCGGGCTCGAGACCCAATTTAACCATGTGGGCAATCAGAGCCCAACAAGTCCCAAAATCCGAGTTTGCTAACGCTTGCTTAACATAAGAGTCAACCTCATTTAACTTTAATTGTTTTAATAAATAAAAATTATTTGTTTGCTATGTCTATTTTATTGGTTGTATTGTTATAGTTATATATTATTATATAATTCATTTATTAAATGTGAGAGAAAGGTACCTGCACGTTGCGGCGGTGATGGAGGTGATTGACGGGGTGGTGATGTAATGGCGGTGGCTCTGTCACACCCCCAAAATGCGGGTCCACGGGTGGGGCGTGACTTCCATAATATCACAACACAAGAGTATAATGAACGACTTAAAACGTAGTCGTTTTGAAAACTTGCATTTTATAAAACAAAATCATTCAAGATCCAAATACATTACATGAAATCAAAATAGTCTTGATTTGAAAAAGATTAAGAAAACACATTTGAACTACGAATTCATATCCTTTAGCAAAAGATGGAGCACTAGAAGGCATCATGGGTAGGGTCTTTATTCAACAAGAACAAGCGAACAACAAGTAGCAATCCAAGCATAGCAACATCTAATCACCTGCAATACATACTAAATTGTGTCAACATAAAGTTGGTGAGTTCCTTAGGGTTTTAATAAAACGTTTTGCCATGAACCACAAGCCATAAGTTAACCATTGCTTTACCACAATGAAGGTAGCCATTGTTAAACAACAATGCTAGGAATGTAAAGAGTATACATCTATATAAGCTCATGATACGAAACTGACACGTTGTTATAGTTTGCCTCCCGGTACTTGTTCAAGGTACCGAATGTTTACAAATATGTGTCACCCGTTCGGCTCCCAGCCGTGTTTATGCCGGGTGGGGTGTGTCGACCCAAATAGCGCTATTCAACATATCCACGTTTAAATCCATAATTAACATATCATGATTGTGAGAACTTGTTGTGAACATAGTAACTTATAATAGCCTTGTATACCGTTGTGCATGTACTTGTGTTCATAAAAGTAAGAGTATGTATTGCAGCCCAAAATATATAAGTAAGATGGGGCTAAGGATATCTCACCTTAGTTCAAGGTAGCAATTATTAGCAAATAGAGAATCCTTTTGAATGTGTTAACCTATAGAAATAAAATGTAAACTTGTCTTAATAAACTATACTATTATTTCCTAAGGAATTCCCTCTTCTTCCAAATAATATTGTTTAATGTGGTTTAAAAATGTTTCTTTATGTGATAATGGTAAGGGTTCACCACGTGCTAGTTGGAGTTGGTCTTTCATGAATTTATATATAATAATATATATAATAATAACAACAATAATAATAATAGCAATATTATGATTATTCTCCCACACAACCTATACACGTGAAATGGCAAAGAAGTATGGTTGTGTTGAAATAAATCATAACATGGCATTCGCGATCATTCTCCCTCACAACCTATACGAGTGCACCGTTTCCATAATAGGAGTTGGGCAATTGTCAATTAAGTATGGTTGTGAGTTGGAATAACCACGAATTATAATATATAAATATAAATATGTCGCCGCACAACTTTGCACCAACATTCTAAATAGAAGATGGGCATGGTGGGTCTATATATAAATATAATATAATCATATAGGTCATGTTTGCACCCGAAGCGTGCTAAGTCACCGCACACTTTGCACCGATGTCCTAAATAGGAGGTGGGCATGGTGGGTCAAGTTATATTAGTAGATATAATACTATATATGTATATATATATATATATATATATTTATATGTATTTAAATGAGTATTTTATCTAGCACGTTTTTCAACTCCGCACCCTAGATTATCACACCAATAGCTTTATCAAAAAGTGTGTTTTATATTCCCATGAGAATATGTTTTATTTTAGTATGCATTATTTGGGCATGGGAACATTCCCCTAGGGGTTATAAAACATTAATTTAATATAATTTGGATATTTTATTAATAAAGATTTAATTAAATAAATTTAATTAAGTTAAAGTAAATAAAATTTAATAAAATAGTTAAATAGATTTTTATAAACGATTTCTAGTTTGGGCAGCCCTTGGGTAGTCACCACAGCTCAGAAAAACAGTAAATAATGATGGTGGTCGGCTGTGGTGGTTCAAGGTGGTGGAAGGTGGCGGTTTGTGGTGGTTTCGAGCCAAAGACCGAAAAGAAGAACACCAAGACTTAGCATGGCCGAAATTTAACATCACAAGAGTTTTATGGACAGTTAAACAACCTGCTTGAAGGTTTCACAGCCCTGCGATGGCGGCTGGTGGTGGCTGTTCGCGGTGGTTGATGGCTGCGGGAAAGAAAGAAAGTTAACAAAAACGTTTTTGGAGATTTATGGCCCTAAAACTAAGCATGGGCAGCCATGAAACGACCCGATATGATACCTGCACGCTCCTCCTTCTTCCTGGGTCGTCGTGAGGTGGTGCTGGGGTGGTGGTGCGCGGCTGCCGGAGAGAAAAAGAGAGAAGAAAAGAAAAAGTTGTTAGGGTTTTTAGAGAGAGAGACTAAATGGGTTTGCTTAGGTGACCTTTACTTACGTTCTTGAGCTTACTGGGATGCTGTGGAGTCGACTGGTGGTGGTTGTGGATCGAACAGTAGCAGCGGCGACGGTGGCCGGCGGCGGAGCTACGGCGGCGGGTGGATTTTTGAAGATTTGAGACTGCTGGAACCCTTAGGGGTTGAAGAGGATGAAGAAGGGATCCTTTTTCTGGTCGTAGCAGTTGCCCAGGTGGCGGTGGTGCGGCTGTACAGCGGCAGCAGCGGCGGCCCACTGGTGGTGGTGTGATGTTTTGCGTTTCTAGAGAGAGAGAAGGTGGTGGAAGTGTTTTAGGGGTGGAGAGGTGGTCGTGGGTGATGATGGGAGGGTGGCCAGACTTGTTTTCCGGCGAGAAGAGGTGGCAGGCGGCGGTGGTGCTGCAGGGGAGTGGTGGCCGGCGGTGGAGTGAGAAAAGGAGGGAGAGAGATGGTGGGAGTGTTTTAGGGTTGAAGATGTGAGTGATGATGATGTATTGGGTGGTGGCCGGCCGTTTTTCCGGCGAGCAGAGGTGGTGGCGCGGCGGTGGAGTGAGAGGGAGGGAGAAGATGGATGTTTAAATCTTTTTAGTGTTTGTGTGTGTGTGGTGAACGTGCAGGCAAAAAAAGAAGCAGCTCACTACTAGATTTTTATAGGGCTAAGGGGGATTAATGTTGGGCTTGGGTCATGGGTTGCATTTGGGCCGAAAATTAGATGGGCTAAGAGATATGTGGCTCATTTTTGGTCTAACAAATGCATTAGCCTACTAATAGTGTTAGTTAGTTGGTCCATGAGTTTTTATAAGTAACATAAATGTTATTTTGTATAAATTTTTAGTTAGGAAACTAAAAATAATATGTCATGTTTTTATAATTCATGTTTTTATAAATTGGGTCAATTATTATAATTGTATAAGTGCGTTCTTTAATCATTTAGCGAATATCTATCAACATATATTTCATATAAAAGCTTTCTAACGTATGGCTATTTCTAACAAGATATAATTATCACATAAAATTATACATCAAAAAAATGTATGACCTGAAGGTCCTCCTTGACCGGTGTGTCAGCATCGTTATTTTATTAACGACGTTTGATTATAATGACACATAAGGATTTAAATATTATATATTTAAATTTATCTTTCTATAAATAGCACACGAATAGTAAACTTTCTAAGTTTAGAAAATCAAAATTTGACGGTTGTCACAGATGATGGGGGATCTACCTGACGGCTTCCGCCTTTAGCCGTACGGGCTCCGCCCTCGGATTTAAAAATTCGTCGAAAGTATATCGAATGACCATCTCTAATGAAAGAGCATGAAATTTTAAGAACACCCATATAATTTTTATAATTTATCGATGTACGGTTTTTGAGATAATTTTTTTTAATGAATTAGAGGAATAAAATGATTTATGGAAGAGAGAAAAAAAATGTGGTTGGGATTTGAAGAGAGAGAAAGGTTATTATAGTTATTTTAGGTAAATATAGAATAGATATATGTGCATTTTGGGGAAGTAAATGTTGAAACTTAAAATTTTAGACAGAGATTATTTGTTTTATAATATAGTATAGATAATAAATGTATGTCTATATTAAGTGATATCTTCATCTTGGCAAAACAATATGGTTAAAAACATACTGTTATTATCCATGCTACTTTCACTTGTATTCTTAAAAAACATACTGTTATTTCTAGCTTTGACACCACCGAATAAATTACTTCGCCAAACACAAAGATACAAAATTGCAAGACTTTTAAATTTTCAAAGCTGACTAAAGTTCAAACTAAAAAATTGATTATAAGAAAACAGTCGAGCTAATCCTTAAATAAAATATTTGTACATCACTAGCTATATCTGAAAGAAACAGCATACATTAATTACGAGGAAAAATCATACACCAACTCATATATATTTGAAGTTGTTTTTTGTGAAAGTCAAGTCAACTAGTCCGATCCCTCTATTTTAATTTTCCTTTACGGAAACGCTTTCATATTTTAATGGCATTTTTGAATATCGGTCTAAAAATATGAAATTATAGTAGTTTGTTTATCTACTGCGATTCATTTATACTTTCATATATTGCAATTTTATAATATTTTATTATAAATGATTTTGTCATATCTTATTGTAATTTATACTTTAATATTACGATTTTTGTAATATCTCATTGCGATTTTATTATTGACACGTTTGCCGAATCTAAAAACCTTTGTGATTGATGATATCATTTTGCAAACTTACTTTCTCATTGTGATTTTCACATTCTTATCAAATTTTTGTCGCTTATTTTATGAAAATCCAAAAATGACTAAAATGATATATATTTATCTTTATTTTCTTAGTACTCTCCTTTTCAAATAACATTACAATTTAGTAAGATAAGAAAACCAAATCTAGAAGGAAATAAAAACTATTGCAAACTTGTAACACGCTAAAATACACAACTTCAAATTAATTAAATATATACAAATATACAATAGTACTGATTAAAGGTAGATTGTAAAGCTTCATCTGATCCTATACTTCTCGAACCATTTGCGAACTTATTCATGGTGTCGTAATACCTGTAAAAATTGAGAAATATAAATTGAACTGTGGTTGCAGACGGTATCAAAAAAAATTTAAAAAGGATAAAATTAAAAAGAAATCATAAACAAAAAATATAAAAGGCGGCAATTTTTAAAAATTTATAAAATTTTTAAATAATCCATTGTAAAATTTTAATTTCGAAGTCGTCCCTTTTACCCACCACCTCTAGTTACAGATCCTAGCCAAACAAAAGGCAATTAATCACACACAACATGTAACACGTGCATATATGTTAACAAGATTCATGTAACAATGTTACATTCATGGATTTTTGTCTTAAAATTAAGAACCTTATATATAGATATATAAAAGATAACATGTTTTAGTAAGTGACTAAAGAGAAAGGAGAATAGTTACTTCCACATTTGTAGTGATGCGGGACTCTACGTCCACAGCCTTCGATAAGTTTAACAAAACGATTGACATCAATAAGTGCTGCCAGCTTAGGAGTGATAACAGGGCATATGCACTCAACATGGCTAACTCGAACTCGTTGACAAAAGAAGGGGATGGAAGTCTACCATACAATACTTTTATGCATTCGGTCATTGCTAGCCTTATTTCTTCATTGCACTCAGCAGTTGTTGGTGTTGCACGAGTGTTACCCAACAACATCATCATTGTAACCATCAAGATTATAATCAAATATGAACAAACTGTCATCAGTTGTAAATATTTATATATATTCTGAATATTTTCTAGTTATTTTTCACGATGATTCGATCATGAGTACTTGTTTTTATAGAGGAGAGGTGTCGTCATCGATGCATATATACTTTCAACTTAAATGACTTTCATGTTGAAATTTACACGTAAGGCTTTCATATAAGGCTTTCATATATATATATATATATATATATATATATATATATATATATATTACAAAATACAAAATCCCAATTTTGGTTTGAAGATATGAAGTTATTTTATAATTTGTTTATGAAAATTCGTCTTATAGCCATAACCATGAGGTTTTCTTTAACAAGGGTAAACTTATTACCATTTTGAAAGTGACAATAAAGAGTTTATAATTATTGAATTGATAGTAACATAAATGTAGTAGTTTTTAGAATTTTAGGTCAAAAATATGATACCATTGAGTTTCTAATTAAATGGTTATCAATAATCAGTTTTTTTTGGGGTAAAACTTACTTTTCTTTAAGGTAAAAAGCATCCTCAACGAGGCTTTGATCCACCGTACATACAAAACTTACGGTGCTACATCGTGATTTTATTTCATATAAGCCATGAAAAAAAAAACAGCAAAATATCCAACACGTTTCTCGTCTCAATGCATTCTCCACCAAACCGCCAACATGCAGGCCAATGCGCCGGAGCCCATACACGGCCTGTTGGGCTAAATATGCGGAAACAAATTGAGCTTGATGGATCATGGATGGTCTTATTACGTACCCTGCTTTATAAATCTTTATTACTCGTATATAATAAAGGCAAGTACAGTATATAAAATCAAATACGTACTACGTTTACTTTAACGTACCAAGAATATTTTTATAGTGGGTCGATCAAAAGGCTAAACTGATCTAAAGAGTGATTCACAATCAAGGACAAAGTATATATGTATGTACTTAAGTAACTTATATATATTGAAAAATCATGTATTATACTCACCAGAATCTGATATTATATTTTTGAAATAGTATAAATGTATACGAAAGATTTTTATTAATTCAAAGAAGATAGATATAAATGTATATCTAATAAATATACATGTCAATGAGCACGGGTCGGTTCGGAAGGATCGATCTGGGGCGGGTGCGGGTTTCCCCGCTTAAATATCTCATCCCCACATGTCATTGTGTGTCTTTTTTTTATTAAAAAAAAAAGGATAAAGTAAAGCAGTAACCAGATAATTTTTGGCCTTCTTTTTATCAGTTATCATACTCTTCTTAAAACTAAATGCGTACAAGCTATCAGTAAGCTAGATAACATCAAAACATACATTATTAATTAATTACTAGTACTTAATAGATCGAGGTAGATTGTAAAGTTTGCTCTGATCCTACTTCCCGAACTATTTTCGCCCTAACATTTTCGTCGTCACTTTTTCAAGGTGTTGTAATACCTGTAAAAATCGGAAAATCTATAAATTGAACTGTCGTGAAAAGAAAGAAAGAAACAGACAATCACACACATGTAACGAAATTCATGTAATTAACAATGTTACACTCATTAATATTTGTCTTAAAAGAACCTTAATTAAAATAAGATAACATGTTATATATTGTAAGTGACTAGATTAGTGCTCGAGAAAAAAAAATACTTACTTCCACATTTGTAGTGACGAGGGACCCTGCGTCCACAACCTTCAATAAGTCTAACAGCACGATTGACATCAATAAGTGCGGCCAGCTTAGGGGTGATAACAGGACATATGCACTCGACGTGGCTAACTCGAGCTCGTTGACAACAAGAAGGGGATGGAAGCCGACCATACAAGACGTTTTTGCATTCGTTCACTGCTAGCCTTCTTTCTTCCTTGCACTGAGCAGCCGTTGGTGCTGCATTAGTAGTGTTTGCCAACAACATCGTTGCCATCATCAAGAATATTACTATTACCAAATATGAACAAACTTTCATTTTTAGGTATCTATGTATTCTGAAAAGTTTCTAGTTATTTTTCACAATGATATGATTCATGAGTTGTATTTATAGAGGAGTGGTATCGTGATCCATGCTTTCAACTTGGCTTTCATGTTGAACATTCACACGGTGTTTATCAAGACTGGCCTTTTTGTTTTTTTATCAGATATATCATTCAATATGTCGACCTAAGAATACATTACATAAAGATAATACCACTTAATACATACGATTTTTAATTATTTTGCGAGAATTTTGTAAATTAAGTCTAAAATAAGCATCCATTACATGATAAATCTTCCAATGGAAATTGGGTGTTTGATAATTCTACTAAACGTGCTTTAAAGTGTTGTACAATGTAAAGCATATTTGGGTTAAAGTAAACAACTACCTAATATTTGGTATTACAGTACAACACTTTTAATTGTTTGACATATTTTCTATTTTGTTATCTTAATACACTGGTTAAGCTATAGAATACTTTAACCCAGTGTATGCATTCTTTTTTCAATTTTTATTCAAATATCAACATATAATATTTGTTCACTCTATAAATTTTGTTATGATGACTTGTGGAGTTATAAAATTAATCCACGTTGCCACGTTGGTTTTTCTTGTTGACAGTAGATCCAAGTTTGAAAGTACATCATATACACTTGTAATTTTTGGATTCATTGCCAACATTAAAAAAAAAAAATAATTTGAAAGTACATTATCAATTTCTTTTTTTAATTAATTTGTTGCTTATATTAAAACAAAACAAAAAATATGATAGTTATTGTATAAGTTAAAACGTAATTAATTTGATACAAACAATACGGATTGAATTGGTCTTTTACCTGCTACGCGTGATTGGACTTTTTACCTGTTACATGTACGCAGCACCAAACCCCATCTTTTTGGCTTTTTTTGAACTTGGTAATGTTCAAATTTTATAACTAGACTAGATTAGATGTGATTTATTGGTCGACTACTCGTTACCACTTACCCCAATTTATGTTTTATTCACTACAAACATGTTTTACTGCCTTGTATAGTGTACTTTAAAAATTAACTATGTGATAAATGTATCAATAGTTTGATACAGATATCACTTCCCTTCGTAGAAACAAGTCACCAACAATAAGAGCTACACTAGTAAATTATGCGACGTCGGGATTTTTTTTATAAAAAAAATGACAATCATTCTCATACCGTCAATTTACGCGAATTAACGTTATTATTTTTTTTTTGAACGGCAAAATATTATAAAGCAAGCGGCATCTAGCGAAGTACTAGATACCGAAATAAGTACAATTACACTTACAATACCGAGAATAAACGAGAATGAAACAGCGCTATCCTAGACACGAAGCAAAAGAAGTCGAAAAACCGCGAAACCCGAAAGGAAGCTCTAACCGATAAAACAAAACTTATAAATACAAAATAGGGTTTTGGAACCACTCATCCCGCGATACATAAACTTTCTTACATCTGCTTGTTGCCCACAAATACGATTGAGAGACAATGACATCAAATAAACAATCTGATCGACTTTGAACTGAGGAGAAAATTTTATCATTTCGATGTCTCCAAATAACCCAAATGAAACGGAAAATGATAGCCTCAATGCACATTTTCTTATTCATTTTTATATGCATGTCTTCAATCACATGAAATGCCTCATCCAAATTTAGTTGTTGAATGGACTATGGAGTGAATGTCCAGCCAGCAAGCAATAAGTCCCTAAAGTTTACACGCAATCCTACATGTAACCGGTGACAAATAACATGTTGTAATAGGAGTAGTACTCCGTAATAGTTATTATAATTATGATAGTATAAAAACTTAAACCAAAATCAACATAATCTATTGTAATAATAAGAAACGCAGCTGCAAATAATAATGATGATTAGAATAATAATTAAAACCAAAACAGCTTGAGATAGGAAGACACTTTTTGTGAATGGCAACGTTTTATTCACCGGGTAAACATCTTTGGTAATGTAAGCTTAAAATTAGCTTGCAGGGTTGATTAGAGTTTTGCATTTACTAAATTAAGTAAGCTTTGATTCAAAGTGTTTTACCTTTCCTGTAAGGTTATAGCGGGACCATTCTCTCTTTATTCAAAGTTGGCAAAATAAGAATGTCAGATTGTCAGTAATTGAATAACCCAGTAACAAACAAGGGGTAAAACCGTTTATTCTACTCATTTGATCAAATCATAAAAGGAAACAAACAAAATAAATGCTACAAGCTACAAAGTTGTTAATATAGAGGCTAACCTGAATCAATATATGTGGTCATTTCGATAGGGATTGAGATTCTCTAAAGTTATTCCAACTTCATAGGTGAAGTTGGAATAACTTCAACCATTGGATTAAATCCAATGGTTAAGATTAAAAGTTGATGTTTTAATCTTGACCATTGGATTTAATCCAATGGTTGAAGTTACTCCAACTTCACCTATGAAGTTGAAGTAACTTTAGAGAATTCTAATCCTTTCGAGGGAGGGGGTTCTCTAAAGTTATCCCAACTTGACTAGTCAAGTTGGGAAGATCTTGACCTTGGATGAAAATCAAGGGTCAAGATTTAAAACTTATCTTTAAATCTTGACCCTTGGTTTTCATCCAAGGGTTTAGATTATCTCAACTTGACTAGTCAAGTTAGGAAACTTTAAGGAATCCTTTCCCAAGAAATATAGAGGGTTATACACCACCAATAGTCCCCATACTCCACCTTTAATAAGATTAGGTATTATCGTTAGCAATACACCAATGTCAAACTAGAATTTGACCTTTTTTGTTATTTCAAATTACACGAGTATGATAACAATCACACATGTAAACCAAATTTATTATAACTTGTAGCACACTAGTACTTATTAGAGCCAGCTGGCTAGATTCCAAAGCTTTCTTTCCTCAATTCTCCCCTGACCATTTGCGTTTAGACATAATATGATGGCATACAAGGACAATCTTGTTTGACCATATTCGTTGCGTTTTCGATCATGGTGTTGTAATACCTGTAAAATCGAAAATTATAAATTCAACTTTGTTGCAGATAACCAATTAAGCAAAAGAGAATTACGATAATTCATCTATCATATACAGAGAATTAGAGATAAAAACCACATAGAAAATATCTAAGATAACAAGTTCTAAAAATGACTAATTAAATTGAGAGAAAGATATTAATTACTTCCACACTTGTAGTGACGAGGGACTCTACGTCCACAACCTTCGATAAGTTTAACAAAACGATTGACATCAATAAGTGCTGCCAGCTTAGGAGTGATAACAGGGCACATGCACTCAACATGGCTAACCTGAGCTCGTTGGCAACAAGAAGGGGACGGAAGCCTGCCATACAAGACGTTTTTGCATTCGTTTATAGCTAGCCTTCTTTCCTCTTTGCACTGAGCAGCCGTTGGTGCTGCACGAGCGTTGTTAGCCAATAACATCATCATTGCCATCATCAAGATTATTTTTACCAAATTATTTGAACAAACTTTCAATTTTAAAGCTAGCTTTACAAGTTTAAATGTATGTTTCTAGTTAGTTTTTCACTTTAATACATAATATGGTATACGTATTTATAAGGGGGTGTCATGATATGCTTTGAAATACTATACTTCGCTTTCATGTAGGACATTCACGCGGTGTTAGTTAAGACCCATTTGTCCTGTTAACGCGATAGATTTTCAATGTTTTATAACCCGGTTCCAACCGATCGAACCGCTATTTGTTTAGTCTACCAGTTTAATTGTAATCGGTATTTTTAGTAAAACTGGTGTATGAGTTCAACAGACCATTTCTTTTTGGTTGTTGAACCTTCTTTTTAAATCTATTTTTAATAAATAAAAATTATTTGTTTGCCATGTCTATTTTATTTGTTGTATATTGTTAGTTATATATTATTATATACTTCATTTATTAAATATAATAAATGTATGTCTATATTAAGTGATATCTTCATCTTGGCAAAACAATATGGTTAAAAACATACTGTTATTATCCATGCTACTTTCACTATGTATTCTTAAAAAACATAGTATTATTTCTAGCTTTGACACCACCGAATAAATTACTTCGCCAAACACAAAGATACAAAATTGCAAGACTTTTAAATTTTCAAAGCTGACTAAAGTTCAAACTAAAAAATTGATTATAAGAAAACAGTCGAGCTAATCCTTAAATAAAATATTTGTACATCACTAGCTATATCTGAAAGAAAAACAGCATACATAATTACGAGAAAAAATCATACACCGACTCATATATATTTTGAAGCTGTTTTTTGTGAAAGTCAAGCCAACTAATCCGGCCTTTTTTTAAAAAAAAAGTCAACTACAGTAGTCCGATCCCCCTATTTTAATTTTCCTTTACGGAAACGCTTTCATATTTTAGTGGCATTTTTGAATATCGGTCTGAAGATATGAAATTATAGTAGTTTGTGTATGGGAGTTGATATGTACATCACTAATTTTTTGTAATACACTTGTTTTACTGTGTTCTATAGTATAACAATACAAAGCACATTTAACGGTGTATCGTCAAAAATTAATGGTGTACAGATCGCTATATCATATAGCAATTTTATAATATTTTATTGTAAATTCATATCTTATTTTGATTTTAATTTAATATTACGATTTTATAATATCTGCAATTTTATTACTTCGTGCAGGACACATCTCATGTTTGCCGAATCTAAAAATCATGGCCTATGTGATTTATGATATCATTTTGCAAACTTACTTTCTCATTGTGAATTTGTTATTTTCACATTCTTATAATTTATTTATTTTTTTAGGAAAATCCAAAAATGACTAGAATTACATTACAAATTACATTACAAATTGTATCCACGGAACAATTACAAACCAGCAGCAAACAGGATTAAATGTTTTCATATACCTGGCAGAAATAAAAATCCAGTCAGATACCTGACAAATACTATCAAGTAGTTTATTAGATGAGACATTACGTCATTACTTACTCAGAAGTAAACATGATACTTTGTGTCACAACAAGCACCTATATTGTGTCTACAGTGTCTTCAACAAGCACATAACAAACACAAACATATATATCTATATATATGTTCAAAACAAGAGATACAAGCAACAATTCTAACCTAGATATGGACGGCGTGAGTCTGTGTCGATGAGGATATTTAGTGCGTCCATCTCAGCAGCAAGATACTTTACGTATTCATTTAACCCAAGTTTCAGAGACCAACTCATTGCAGTTTTCAATATCCTCGCACAAGGGACTCTGTGACCAACACTCAACTTAACCATCTCAATCGCTTTAATGGTTTTCCCAGACTTAAAATATGTCGCTATCAAAGCATCATAAGTAATCTGGCCGGGCTTGAGACCCAATTTAACCATGTGGGCAATCAGAGCCCAACAAGTCCCAAAATCCGAGTTTGCTAACGCTTGCTTAACATAAGAGTTCAACAACCAATGAGTTACTTTATTGTTACTTCTAGCAATACTAAGTGAATACATCACACTGTGATTCTTTCCCATCTCTTTGAAGTATACTCACCTAATGAAAGAACAGCTTCCAATAACAAGGCTTCTGTGGCAGGGCATGCCATTGAGGCCTCAACTGAGCTAAATGTCAAAAACTACTTTGACTGGATCATACACTTGCGTTCATGCTATCGAGTCAGCAGGTACATAGGCAGCAGCCTCAGAACATACATGGCTACTCATAGGAAAATGATACATCTCGTACGTACCTGCTTTTTAAGATAATATAGAAAATTTCATGTCATTTTATATTACATCCAAGTATCCAACTGTATTCACACTTCACAGGGCAAAGAAATTCTCTGTTTTGTCTCAATTTTACTGTTCATCGAAAAGGTGTGACGAGATCTTATCTTATGAAAAGGGGTAAAACAACATTCTTATTTCTGCAGCGAGGACATCTCACACCTGTATTTGCTCTTTTCTTTAAATTGTAATGGGTTGGGATCCGAGAGCAAGAAAGACTGGGTAAATGAGATGATAACCAAAGGAAATCTATAATGTAGCGGGTTACAAGAAGCAGAAATGAAAACAGTAGACTTTCTAGTTTGATATCTTTGGAGAACATCTAACGTTAGATTATATGGCAGTGCATCGGGATTTTCTGGAGGCCTATTTATTAATGTCGGGTGTCAATAATTTAACAAAGAATTGAAAATCTCCAGAGCACATTTCTGAGGTGTAATTGGATATTGGAATGGGTTTCAAGAAACATTTGGCTTAATCCCTGTTTATGGGCCCCAAAGTGCTAGCCAAAAACAAATCCTTTGGAATGAACTTCTTAACATCAAATCTGGAAGAGGTTATCTGGATTATTTTTCCTGACTTTGACTCCGCAGCTACCAATAGGAATGTGCAGGTAACATTTTTGATAGTCTGAAATGCAGGTTAATCTAATGAATTTATTTTAAGTTGTGATTTATTGGTTCCATTTGAGTATAATTTGACCAAAACATCACTGTAATCTTTACTTGACACGTACTTAAACTACATTTATCCTATATAGATTGTAATTACATATAGTTAAGAGGTTTTTATCATTTAATTAAATTGTTAGTAAATATATCCTTTAGGTTTAGTGGGCGATTTCCAGTGGTGTAGGTAACGATCTTAACGGCCGTTATAATGGGTCCTCCGTTACGTTAAAGGGCTTGTAGGGTAATCTGAAGATCTGAGTTAATAACGGATTTAAGGGAGCTTAACGGGCAAATATTTGGCGGTCAAATAACGGGATTTGGCGATCAAATAACAGATATAACGGAGCTTAATGGTCAAATAACGGGCAAAAGACATCACTTTTGAATAATTTTGTTAGGATGTTGCTAATATATATACTTTTAAAATAAATTCTTTCATATTTTATAGTCTCCGTTATAAGGTTGTTATATTTCGGCAATATGAGATTTGACATTAAAGGTGATTGACCGCTGAGTGACCAACCTTGGTGATTTTCTGTGTCTGTTTTATTGCATTATGTATTCATTCCCATCTTTGTTATATTCATATCACAATAATTTCCCCCAAATGTGATGAATGAATCTACAACAAAAATTAGAGTTTTAAAATATAGTATCCATATTCTGTTTTAGTACTGGTTACTGATCTAAACTGTGAAGGGTTGGGATTTTATCATTTAACTAAATAAAGGGGGATATATTGTATTTTTTTCTCTATGCTCGATTTTATTATCACCAAAACCAAGTTAAGGGGTGTAAGCTGTAAGTATCATGGATTCAAGTCCATATTCTGTTTTACTAATTTCTTAGAGATCGACATTGTAATGATGGGTTTTTGTCATTTAATCAACTTAGGGGGGGATAATTTATACCTTTTCTCTATATGTAATTCTATTATCAGTGAAACCAAGTTTAGGGGGTGGGAATTTGTAATTTGTCCCCGTATTTAATCCATCGTATCAAAACTTCTATGAAGAAGAAAAATCCCAAATTAACGTATTAGGTATTAGATGTTTCCCCAATTTTATCCCTTTTAACCCTAGCAAAAGCCTTTATAATACCTAATACGCTAACTTGGGGGGAAATTTTTTTGGGAGAATATGGGGGAAACTTCTAATACCTAATACGTTAATTTGGGATTTTTTCTTTTCCATCGAAGTTTCGATATGATGGGATTAAATAAAGTGACAATTTACAAGTTCCCACCCCCTAAACTTGGTTTCACTGATAATAGAATTACATAAAGAGAAAAAGTACAAATTATCCCCCCCTAAGTTGATTAAATGACAAAAACCCATCATTAAAATGTCAATCTCTAAGAAAGTAGTAAAACAGAGTATGGACATGAATCCATCATACTTACAAATTGCACCCCTTAACTTGGTTTCAGTGATAATAGAATCGAGCATAGAGACAAATTACAATATATCCCCCTTTATTTAGTTAAATGACAAAATCTCAACCCTTCACAATTTAGATCGCTAACCAGTACTAAAATAGAGTATGGACACGATATTTTAAAACTCTAATATTAGTTGTAGATTGATTCATCACATTTGGGGGAAATTATTGTGATATGAATATAGCAAAGAATGGGAATGAATACGTAATGCAATAAAACAGAAAGAAAATCACCAAGATTGGTCACTCGGCGGTCAATCACTTTTAAGGTCAAATCTCATTTTGCGGAGATATAACTACTTATAACGAAGACTATAAAATATGAAGGAATTCATTTTAAAAGTATATATATATCAGCAACATCCTAACAAAATTAGTCAAAAGTGATATCTTTTGACCTTTATTTGACCATTAAGCCCCATTAAATCGGTTATTTGACCGTCAAATCCCGTTATTTGACCGCCAAATCCAGTTATTTGTCTTTTAAGCTCCTTTAAATCCATTATTTGTCCGTGACTCAGATATTCAAATTACCCGACAAGCCCTTTAATGTAACGGAGGACCTCCGTTACCCGTTATAACACCGTTATAATGGCCGTTAAGACCGTTATCTACAACACTGAAAATCGTCCACTAAACCTAAAGGACATATTCATTAACAATTTAACTAAATGATAAAAACCTCTTAACTATATGCATTACAATCTATATAATAAATGTAGTTTAAGTACGTGTCAAGTAAAGATTATAGTGATGTATTCGTCAAATTATACTCAAATGGAACAAATAAATCACAACTTAAAATAAATTCATTAGATTAACCTACATCTCAGACTATTAAAAATGGTACCTGCACATTTCTTTTGGTAGCTAACGGAGTCAAATAGCCGAATCACAAATGTAAGATTCAATAACATGCTATACTAATAAAATTATAAAAGATTAATTGTACTAATGATGTCTGCCACACTAAAAAGAGATGGAGACAACACCATTCGTAAAACACTTACCAATGATGTCTGCCAGACTAAAAAGAGATCGAGACAACAACATCCTCACTTTTTCATAATATTTGTTTTGACAAAAACCATTATGCAACCCTGAAACTAACTAAACAGAAAACCATTTGAATTGGATTTTATTGAGGCAAATTATCAAACACATTGTATGCACTCATATAATCAAAAAGTCTATTGGCTGCCAGACAATTTTGAAAGCCACTTTTTTAAAGTGTCATATAGGAGTATTTGAATGTCTTTTTTCTCATTGAATTATATCACGAACTCTCTTTCACAACATTTATACACCTGCATGAATTGATTTTAAATATATCAAAAATAAGATAGCATATACTATACATAATATTTTCCACTTAAACATAACTCATATATGAAGCATAACCTGATTATGCTTTTAATATTTTCATGTTCGTATTCGTTAGTCCTCATTACTTATTCTGGGTTATGCTTTTATTATTTTCGTGTCCGTATTCGTTAGTCCTCGTTACTTATTCTGGCTGTTGATGTAGCTTATCGCTATACCAAAAAGTTAGTGAAATATATAAACAAAACATGTCAACTTCAAAGTTCGTTGACACTTGACAACACATAAAACCTATTACTGATATGACATATATAATATACAATAGGTTCATTTTCTAACTAATCCAATTCATCAGATACCTATGTCTCTACACACCAATCCTATATGTAACTCAAAGCCAACTTGTCCAATAAAAAAGTTTGTCATTGATGCTTGTATCAGTCGTTTCTTCTTTATCTTTCAGTATCATATCATCTAGTCGTCTAATATCAATGATCCTTGAAACGGGAAGTCGATCCAAAACTGAATTGTTCCTATTGTTAATACATTTTAATAACAGATACCAAAAGAAACCAATTCACTTTTTATAGAAAATAATGACGTAGTTAAGAAAACAAATCTACACTACAACTTGTCATTGAAAAAAATGTGAATTACATTGGAGGTCTAGCGAATCGTTGGTTAAAATTGTCTCCAGCACGTCTGAATCGAAACTAACTTTACAAAAAAAAACATTTGACATGCCAAAATCCAGTGACATTGCTTAAATACTAATTAGTTTGTTCCATGAGTGACCATTTTGTTGTTTTTAAACCAAAGTCAACACCTTCCCCTCTCATATCCTACTTGCTCCTACCTCTATGTCACTTTAACGTGTAGGTTCACCTCTATTCTTTCGAGCTAAATGTAAGTTTATTATTCAGTTTACCAGTTGTAAAAATGCGAAGAACAGAGTAGTTGGTGGCAAAAGTTATATAAAATGAAAAGTCTAACCCAACCCAAATCACAAATAAAATAAACCTGAGAAAGAAACCAAAACACACGAAGGTTATTAAATCCATCATCGGAGATAAGCAAATCTTGAAGACTTCACAAACCCAACAAAATTCTCCCCAATGACATCCTTGATTACCTTTAAAGCCAATGGAATGAACCTAAAAAATGACGAGATCACATATTCATATGTGATATGTGATCTCGTTCGGCACAAAAACCCGTATACCACATGTGGCAAATTATAGCCCTTATGTTTGTGAAAACCCCTTAAACCCCTATTTTTTACAATCCCGTTGTACAATCGAAAACTTTGGATATCTCCATACAGGAGCATCTCAAAACTTTCAAACTACTTACCGGATTTGCATAAGTTGCTATAGTATATACCTAAGATAGACTTACCGCGCTTAAAACCCAGATTAATCATCTCCAATAGTTTGCACATGGCCAAATCGAAATGTCTATCATCCTACAAACTTTTGGAGATAGTTAATCTAGGTTTTAGGCCCGATGAGTCTATTTTAGGTATATACTATAGCAACTTATGCAGATCAAGTAAAAATATTGAAAGTTTTGAGATGCATAGGTGTGGAGATATCCAAAGTGTTCAACTGTACAACGGGTTTGTAAAAGAAATGGGAGTAGAAGGGGATTTCACAAACATGAGGGCTATAATTGCCGGCGAAATACGAGTATTGTGCCGAACGATATCACATGTGAAAATGTGATCTCGTTGTTTTTTAGGTTTTGAATGATTCAATTGGCTTTAATGGAAATCAAGAAAGTCGTTGGGAGAGTTTTGTTGGGTTTTTTAAAGTTCGGCGCTCATTTTGTCATTAAAAGACATTTAGGTTATTTTCTGTCTTTTTTGTGCATTTTCAGTGTAAATCTCCCCAAAATACATTTTTCACCTAATTGAATTGTGATAACAGAAAAAAGTAACTATGATTATCATTTGGTGAATGACTTAGGGTAATGTCTATATTATTGGATTTTCACCTTTTCAGTGTAATCTCCCCCAAATTAAACAATCAAAATACGTTTTCTTCCAAATCCAATTCACAATTCTATTACACTTATTTTTCCCATTTTCAGTCATCAATATCCAATAATAAAAATCAAATGGTTTACATAGGTCAACGAGAAAACCGTTATTAATTGTAGAATAAAATTAGACCAGATGTGTGCAAGAAAGAAAAAAAAGAGACTCAAAATTTGTTTGAAAAAAAATAAAAATAGATGGGTGGCTATCAGTGCGTACCTTAATAAAAATTTGTGAGAGGAAAGATGGATTGAAATTTAGGTGGTAGGTATAAGTTTCTTAGTAAGTAAAGAGCAAAGTGATAGATTTCCTTAAGTTATTTATATGGAATAAAGGTATGTTTTGATTGGTGGATAAGAGTTGACATGGATTATGGATTTGGACCATTAAATTAGATGGATAGAATTTGGATGGTAAAGATTTGATGGTTTTGTGTTTGTTTGGATGGATATAAATGAATTTATATAATGACATTAGTTTTGAAAAGAAAGAGAAAGGGGAAGTCTGAAGTTAAAAGACAGCAAAATATGAAAGGTAAATGATAAATCCTCCTAATAAATAACCTAATAATCCTCCTAAAAACCTTAAATCAAGACAAGTGTAATTCACTCATTCTCTATCCTAATCTTATCCTTTGATTCCACCAAGTGTCATGATCACATAGTTAAGATGATTTTTGGGAGAATTGGTTAGGAGGATTAATCATTTTTTCAATATGAAAATACTCTCGCCTGTAATGCACCTGATGAGGTTAACAGATGCGAGTTAACATCCGTTTTCAAAAAGGTTGAAACATGATCGTTTTCTGTCTATAAAGGATGGTATCAATCATTTCAAACGTTAAATGACGCAACTAGACTTTTTGGACAAAACACAAGGGCGATTCATATCGACCACTCTATTAAATATACGTGAAGATAAGGACTATGAAATGAACAGGGGTAGTACAATGGAGAACTGTTCATCATGGTCTTCGATTTTTAATATATTCTAGCTGTATAGATGCATTATGCACGTTTATTATGAAAATCTACAAATTTTATTAAGAGATCGTATATAAGGAAAAGAGGATTAATTTAAAAATGTAAAAAAAAATTAAATAAAATCCAAACTAGTAAATCACAATAATATACAGTCTAATTTTTATTTTTTTATTTTTATTTTTTAAAAATAGTACATTATTAAAAAACAATTCACATTTTGGATGTTACATATATATTAATCTCTAGTTTTTTTTTGTTTGTTATATGGGACCTATTTGGATAGGGCTCCTTAAAGTTTATTTGTCGATTTTGATGTGATGAGACGAGATAACTTTTCAGTTAGATGTAAAATTTAAAAAGTATAAGATAAAACGTACAAGTTGACACAAACCAGAACAACGATTTTTGTAACTTGTTCTTGAACTTAGTTTTTTGACCCTCTTATTTAACGATATATAATTATGAAAATCATATCATATCAAGTACCATCTTGATTTTGAATCCAATAAGGCATTACATAAAATTTAAGGCTTAAATAAGGAGGTTATGAGATTATCTTGACCAAAGGAGATTGACTACCATGTATCTTGTTTGATGAACTTGAATTGGTGCGCATGTCTCTAATTCTTAACATCTTTTTGATATAACTTAATGTTAAGAACAAGTATATGCAGGGGTTGGGTATTGTAAAACAAGTATTAGAGTAAAACAAATAAGACAAGATCTTGACCCTTAGATCATTGTTAAATTGATGCACGAAGATTCACGAAGCAATTAATGCACGATGATTTTCACGATGCATGGTGATTTTCAATGAAGAAAAACCTATTGTTTTATTTGTTTTATTTTAATACTTGTTTTATTTTACCTAAACCAGCATATGCATCATCTTTGTTTCCCCCTTACAATTTTTTTTTTAAACTTTAATCTCCCATGTGATTGAATTAATAAAAAAGTTAAATTTTTCTAAAAATTTGTGAAAAGGAGATAGAGATGTTGAATGCTTGTTCCTAATGTTATTGGCCTAATCATGTTTGTTTAAAAAAAAATAACAAGCTCAAAACTTCTTTAAGTAAAAATCTTGAAGGTAGCCACATAAGTTGTAACATTTGTGAAATTTGACTTAGTTGACCCATTAATTATATGTACGATTTGATTAACTAAATTAGTTAGTAATATATGATCGAGTTCAATTGTGGCCCAAATTGTGTTCAATGTGACCGATAAACCGTTTTATTGAGTATGCGATACTAGATAACGTTTAAACGAATTAGTAATGGGGGTCGGGTCACCCATGGGTTGACCCATGACCCACTCATGAGATCCAACTCTATCCCATCCACCCTTCCACTCTTCCACCTTATCCATTCATTCATTCATTCTTGCACCCTTTCTCTCTCTCACTAAATGCAAGAGAATTCTTGCACCTCTCCCTCTCTCTCTCTAAATTTAATGCACCAAAATCATTGTTCAAGAAAGATTTAAGTAGGAAACATCATTAATATCATCATCTCTTCATCATATCAAAAGTTTGGGTTTCAAAGTGCAAGGAATCACCCAATTCGGGTCAAATTCGGGTTTAACACTTTGGTGGAAGATTTGGTAAATTAAATTCATATCAAATTCATCATTTTATGTTGATAATCATGTTTCATAGTCAAATCTAAGAATTCTTGGTCAAAATCGGGTCAAAAACGAATTTGGGTCAAATTAGGGTTTCATTAGGATTTGAAATGGGTCAAGGATCGATTTGGGCAAGATTTGATGTTATGGATCGGTTTTGAGTAGTGGGTTATGTTCATCTATGTTTAAATATGCTTTTTTATGTTCAAAATGAGTTTGGAAGTTCATCAAACCGATTTTTGGGTCAAAAATGGGGTTTTGAGGGGTTTTGGTTCGTGCTTGGCACTTGGAGTTGCTGCTGGTGCAGAATTGGCGTCTCTTACGCCCCACGTGGCGTAAGAGACGGTGGCTCCCTTTTGTCATTTTGGTCCTTAAGTTGCTTGGTCCCTGTTTTACGCTAGCTTGGATGCTCGAGACGCCAAAAACAAGTATTCTAGGCCACCGTAAGTTACGGTGGCCATGGTCGTCTCTTACGCCCATTCACTTTTTAACCAGTGTCTAAGACGCTGTAATGTGCCGTCTCTTACACTGGGCTGGCGTTTGGTACGTTGGGTTTGGGCGTAGCGTACGCTGGTCAGAGTTGAACCACCGTAAGTTACGGTGGCATGCACCGTAGCTTACGGTGCCATGCATTCGTTACTTTTCTGTTTTCTCTAGCCTAGTTTCCATTATCCTTGGATCGAGTCGATCTTTCAATTGGGCTTCCATTTGACTTCTCTAATGTAATGCTTGTGTCTCAATGATCATTCAAAGTCGAGAGTTCAATCTAGACTCCTATGTAAACACAAATGGACATGTGTTGATGTATATTGATATGTATGTATATATATAATGATAGGTTGAGGACACGAGGCGATCGTTGAATGACTTTAGCTTGATTATAACATGTAATTACTTGGCAAAGGTGAGTTTCGTAGCCCCTATTTTATATGAATTTGGGGTGGGAAGTGTACTCTTTATTAAATGGTTGTCGGTTGCTTTGAACCGTTGTGATATAGAACGAGCCATAGAATAGATGGACGTATGCCTTAGTGTAGTGATGTTTTGGTATGCTTACTTGAATGTATATGTGTATATGATCGAATTATGAATATATGATTGTGATATGATCGAATTATGAATATATGATCGTGATATGATCGGATTATGAATATATGATCGTGATATGATCGGATTATGAATGTATGATCGTGATATGATCGGATTATGAATGTATGATCGTGATATGATCGGATTATGAATATATGATCGTGATATGATCGAATTATGAATATATGATCGTGATATGATCGGATTATGAATATATGATCGTGATATGATCGAATTATGAATATATGATCGTGATATGATCGGATTATGAATATATGATCGTGATATGATAGGATTATGAATATATATCTATGTATATATATATATGTTGTTGTGGTTAGGTTATTCTAACCCTCGTGTATCGTTAACGGTTGATATCCCGACACTTGATTTTTATTGTCAAAACCTACGAACTCACCAACTTTATGTTGACACGTTTTAGTACACTTTTCAGGTGAACAGGTGAATCAAAGGCGTGTTGGTTGATTGCATGCTTGTGCTAGGATTGGACTTTGACTTGGACTTTTATGGATACGTGATTCATTGCTCCCGTTTATGGGTTATGCTTAGGATCGTTAGCCATCTTTTGTACTACCTTTTGTGAACTTTTGATGGTATTGTGGTCCTTATGCATATTTGTGATCCCGTACTTGTATTTGACTTGAATTTGTGAATGGAAATGCCTAATCCTTGTTGCATATAGTATTGCCTCTACATAATTTCCATGTCGTGCTGGTCATTTCTAATAACCCCCATGATTCCGCCTTGTTGGGGTGTTACATAAATGGTCGGAAAAAGTTATGGGGATTCCCCAATTAACCTGCATACGTTTGAGTCAAAAAGCTATCCATCATCCTTAGATAGCCCATACATGAATAACCTTCTTCATATAAATGTTATTGGGACTAAGGCTGACAATTGGGTACCTGTTAAGACCTGTTAAAGTAACTGTTAAGAAAAAATGTACTATGCAACTTTTTCTATTTTTAAAAATAATTGTTTTAATATTTTAAAGTTCAACATTTAACTTTTTTGATACATAAAACGAATAACTGTCACGCTCAAATCATCAAAGGCAAGTTTTAAATGAGTCGTTTTCATGTTTGAAAGCTGAGAATTTTGTGCGCACCGAACCTGTTAAGACACGATTTGCCAGCCTTAATTGGGACAGATCAAATATATTAGTGGTATAAATAATTATAACGCACCCTTTGGTCAAATAACCTTAATTTCCATTACAACCAATATATTATTTCGAAGTATATAAGATGAAATGACAAACTAAACGTTTCCTTACAACCCTTTTGAGGCACGAGCTAGTAACATTTACTAAACAATCAAAACTACCTTTGAAATTTAATCATCCAACATTATTATAGACTTTGAGCAGATGGTACAACCCATTTTGATAACATTCAACCAATTTTCATGGTATTGTAAGACCTACAAAACCCAATATCAAAAGTTAATTATTACTTAGGTAATTATATGTGATTGTGCACCAAACCGCGTCGAGGGGTTTTATAGAATATGAGATAAACCCTAAAGGGTTTTTAGGTTTTGTTGGCGATTCCCTGAAGGTAGGAACGATGTTCCTTTACGCCAAATAAGGTTGTTTGATGTTGATGTCGAATCGTGTTCGACTTGTATAAGGGCTTTGGTTCGATCGGTGATCGTATGAGAGAATGTATGTCGAATTGTTTTGTGTATCGGAGTATATCCTGATCGAATGTAAAGGAATCCTCCTTCTTTTATAGGAGGAGGTTCATTGGAGGAGAAGGCTAGGGTTTTCCCTATTCCTTCTTTGAATCGAACTCCACTTACCATGTTTATCCGATTTAGTTTCCTTAGGAGCTTATCCTTTGAGGAAATCGAACTAGGCAAGGATTCTACTTATCTTTGGAAAGGATTTATGTTAATCCTTTTGTTATTTGATTGAGTTAAGCACCTTCGTGCTTATGCCCTTCGAGTGATGTTTCGTTGTCATGTCCTTCGTATGGTAACTCGGAGGGGTACATCGTCAACCCCCACAGTTTAATATTATAGACTGCTAGGGATATGATTTTAGACTATACTTGTAATCTTCTTGTGAATCTTGTCTTGATTAGGAGCAAATAATATCTTAGAAGGACGAGATATGCGATCTTCGCTGTTTTTAGGAAATTGCTCTAAGTTGTCTTCGAGTTGTATCCACTGTTTGTCTTATTTTCGAAATTCTTCGAAGGACTAAATGTGTCTTTTGTAATGAGGAGGGTTAAAGTAGGTAACTTTTTCTTTGAGGGGCAAAAGTGAAACATTTGGAATTAGATTGCTAGAGAAGCTTTTGAGCGGCATTAATTCAAAATTCAAAAAAGATTCTTCTTTCCTTTATTTCCTCCCTTTCTTCCTCTTTTATTCCGCCTTTCATTCCATTTAGGTTTTGCCGATTTCTCTCCTTCAACTTCTGTCGTCGTTTAATCGTTTTCTTCAGGTAATATTTCTTTCAACACCTTTCTTGATGCAATGGCTAAAGTAGGCATAGAGACCACTTTTTCAGTCGTCACACGAGATCAATTTGATGACTTTGTGAATAGATTTTTTCCGGGTCGGGTCGAATCTTGTAGGGTACCTGATCGTAGACAAAATATACTCTCTCCCCCTGATGGTTATGTTGGGGTGTACTTAAGATCTTTCACCCATGGTAGCGTTAGGTATCCTTTTTCCCCTTTCTTTTTATCCGTTCTGAAGCATTATGGGAATCATATTTCCCGTTGGCATCCTCAGGGTCATTCAAAGATTATGGCCTTTGAGGTTTTATGTCGTACCTACGGTGGTGAACCATCGTTGGATTTATTTAGGAGGTTCGCATATGCTTGCGATGCGGGTTACCATCGCCACTAGATCTAAGGAAAATTCTTGTTTTCTCAAAGGGCCGGGGGGTGTAGATATAAGGAATTGGAAAAATAAGTTCATCTTTGTGAGTGTTGATTTGTTCCATCGAGATTTTGATGTCTTGATCAATAAAGAAAACTTGAGTGTGATAAAAAAGAGTGTAGATCCGGTGCCTGATGTTGAGGATTCTGGACCATTGTTTGAGGAGGTCGTTAGGCACCCTATTTTAGTTGTATCATAACCTGATAGTATCTTGTTCAAAGCCAAAGTAATCAGTGCATTGCCTTCTGGGGAAGAGGAATTTGATGGTGAGTTGTATATATATTTTTGTTTTTGACCATTGCATTTGTAGCTTGACTCTTCCGTATTTTGTGTATGTTCAGATATGTCTTTCCAAAACTTTGTTAGGAAGGGTGGCCGTACTGGTGAGGAGCTATCTGGTTCTTCTTCTCATGCTCCATCTAGTGTTGATCACACTCCGAAGGTTGGGGAGAGTATTCCTTTTAATCTTGGCTCTGCATCCGACACTCCCATTCTTCATAGGGAAGAAACTATTGTTCCTCCTGATCAAAGTGCAGATGACGAGGTTATTGTAACCGGTGGTCATTCCGGGAAGGGTAGTGTTGCTCCCGGAGGTGTAGCTTCTCGCCTCTGTAAGAGAGGTAAGGAGGCACCTTCGAATGTTAGTACTTCTAGGAAGAAGAAGAAGGTTGATGAAGAGAAGGCTGGTGCTACAAGTAAAGCTCTGTCTTCTTCTCTCTCTCTTTTTTTTTTGTTGTTTCCTCATTTTTTCTCTCTTGCTGTTTCCTTTTGGCTTTTGTAGTTGACATTTGCCGTATGGAAACCAGGGCCTTTGCTCAGTTTTATAAGGAGCGTTTGAATGAGAGAAACATTATGGATGCTGAGATTCTTGTTCGTTTGAATCATCTTCTGGGTGTGCAGCTGGAGACTGAAAAGATGTTGGAGGAGAAGAAGACAGAATGTGCTTTGCTCCAAGAATCGATGAATGATACCATTAAGGATTTGGGGGATGTGAAGTCACTGAAGGGCAGACTCATGGAGGCAGGGGCTAAGGTGAAGATTGAAGAGGATGAACTTGTTGAGCTAAGGTCGAACCTTTCGAAGGCCATGGCTGAAGCCAATATGGAAAAGGAGGTCTCACAAAATCTTTCATCCTCTGTCAGGGAGCATGTGACGTAACGTTCTGGCTTGGTAACAGAAGTGATTCCTTATGCTTGTAGGAGTTTAGTTGATAGCGAGGAGTTTGGGAGACTGCTTGCGGAGGTAATCTCTGCTAACGGAGATGATAAGAGGGCCTCCGTGCTTCGCAGCTTGAGTGAGGAGGGTTTGGTTGATTTGTCGACGCAATCTGAATATAGAGAGAATACTGCCGATGCCATTAATGTGGCGGTAGAAAATTATCAAAGCGCTCATTTTCCCTTTCTTGACAAGCTTGTTAGTGATCCCATGGCCTCGTTCGAATCACTTCTTCAGATCCAGCCAGACAAGACTGTTCCTACTCCTGTTGTCGTTGCTTCGTCTGCCTCTGTTGACACCCATCATCCCGAAGGTACTTCTGCACCTTGAATGGTTCTTTTTTGATGTGGTGTGTGGAACATTGTTTGGATAATTTGGCCTGCGTGCCTTTGAACAATATTTTTAATAACCTTTGTTAGGCGGTGGTTTGTGTTGGCCACCTGTTTCAATATATGAAACTTTATTTTATTTTTGACTTGCCTGCGTTATAATTCCTCAAGGGTTCCCTTAGGAATCGTTGTAGGTTTTGTTTGTAGCATGGTTCTGAGGGCTCTGCCATTCGGTTGCTCCGTGTCTTTATAATTGCTCGTGGTTTGCATGGTGCCGAAGGTAGTTTCTTTCATTCATTCCATGTCTTTTTATTTGGTGCATGTTTTTGTGATAGATTGCTATCTTTTCACAATTTTGGCTTTATGTTGTGTAGGCGTCCCTTTCACACATTTTAGCCTTGAGTAACATGTCTTTGTATGGATATGCATGCGGTAAATTAATATAGTACGATAGGGAGCGACCCTTCGTAATTAAACGACAATTTGTATAATGTCCTAAAAAAGAAAAATCAAATTAATCACATTGTGATTACATAAGTTCCTAAAAGGAGAGCTTTTTATTCATCTAAGGGAGTAACTTATTATATTCATCGCAATGCGAGTATTTCCAAGTTACTCCGAAGCAATCCTTGCACATTGTGCTAAATTATTCTCAATTTGACTCTTGGGGTTTAGATGACTTCTTCTTCTTACCTCCGGAATCTTTTCCTTCTCTGATGACTATCCCTTTGGGTGAGCCTTCATGCAGCATATAGATTGTTGGTTCCAGAGATTTCTTTGGTTCTTCAGTCATCATGATTCCTTTTCCTTTGTTGCTCGATCGCGACCGTATTGCGTCTGCTTCGGCATTGCTCTTATGGTCAGACTCGGTGGTGACTCCTTTATCTATCAATCCTTCGAAGGGTGTCTTCATCGCCTGCTTCATAGCTGAGATCTGGTTGGGATTGGGGGACGGTTTACGGAGGTCTGTATTATCCCTAATCTTGCTTCTCCCTTCGTGTGATAGGTGCTCGTATGTTTCTTTTTGGGAGATAGGGGCACTTTGCTTCTTACCTGGATTATCTTCGTATTGATAGCTCCTGGTTCCTGCCCTGCCAATTATCATGTCTTGGGCATCCAACCAAGTGTACGCTTTAACCCTTACTTCCTCGTATGTTTTTGGGAGTCCTATGACCAAGTACTTGATCATCGAAGGGCTTCGGAATCCGTGCACGAGACCTAAAATCCTGTGTGTTTCAGGCAACGCTGGTATTCTTTGTGTCTCCTTGGTATACCTTATTATGAAATTCCTGGCATCTTCGGCTTCCCTTTGCTTTATGTTGTGGACGGTGATGCAAGATCTTACTTGAGTTTCTCTTTGGCTAAAGTATAATTTGAACTTCTCTTTTAAGTCTGAAAAATTGGAGATTGAGCCCTGCGGGAGACTGTTGAACCATTCCCTAGCATCACCCTTGAGTACCCATCCGAAGGCCTTACAGGCCAAAGGGTCATTCCATTGGTACATTGCAGCGTTTCCTATGAATGATTGCAGGAAATCCTCTGGATCGCCTTTCCCTTCGTAAGGCTCCATATTGGTCGGATACTTCATGTTAGTGGGCATAGGGTACTTTTGTATCCATTCATCCAGAGGTGAAGCGTCCGCTTTGCTCTCTAGAGGGAACGACTGCTCTTGTATCGGAGGGCTGACTATGGGGCTGGTAATTGATGCCGCACCCGTAGTCCATGCATTCTTCTCATAGTGAGGGAACCAGTGTGGTGGAGGTAGGTATGGTGCAAAATTGCCTGATACATGCGCAGGGTATCTTCCGGAGGTACCATACGGAGGTTCGGGATACCATTGAGGGTATGGAGGAGGTGCAGGGATGTATTCGAAGGTCATTGGAGCCCCCCAGTGTGGGTAATAACTACTGGGATGTGGTACGCCGACCGAAAGCTGTGAATGGGTCTTGGACGAAGCTTTGCTTCGTATTCCTGAGACATAATCTGGAGTTTGAGGGACGTACCATGCGTTTTCTGATAGGAGCTTCTTCGAGGAAACAATCGAAGCCTTCGGGACTTCGTAAGCTTTGTCCATGCCTCCTTCGTCAAAATCCAACACTCTGGCAGATCTCTGGATTGCCTTTCGCTTGTTGAGGTACCTGAGAGCTTCTTCTACCAGCTCCGGATCTTCTAAAAGCTGTTCTTCGTTGATTGCCCTTGCTTGTCTGGATGAGGTCTTCTTTTGTTTCTTGCAAGGTTGTAGATATCGGTTATCGGTTTATTATCGGTCGACCCCCGATAAGTGATAAGTAGGATATATCGGGGATATATCGGGTACCCTAAATTGTAAAGGAATTTATCTAAAATTTATATATATACTAACAATATATACAATTTGTAATGCAAATTGAAAACATAAAAGCATAAGTTTACATACCTTTGAATCTTGCTACTATCTATATATATATATATATATATATATATATATATATATATATATATATATATATATATATATATATATATATATATATATATATATATATATATATATATATATATATATATATATATATATATATATATATATATATATATATATATATATATATATATATATATATATATATATATATATATATATATATATATATATATATATATATATATATATATATATATATATATATATATATATATATATATATATATATATATATATATATATATATATATATATATATATATATATATATATATATATATATATATATATATATATATATATATATATATATATATATATATATATATATATATATATATATATATATATATATATATATATATATATATATATATATATATATATATATATATATATATATATATATATATATATATATATATATATATATATATATATATATATATATATATATATATATATATATATATATATATATATATATATATATATATATATATATATATATATATATATATATATATATATATATATATATATATATATATATATATATATATATATATATATATATATATATATATATATATATATATATATATATATATATATATATATATATATATATATATATATATATATATATATATATATATATATATATATATATATATATATATATATATATATATATATATATATATATATATATATATATATATATATATATATATATATATATATATATATATATATATATATATATATATATATATATATATATATATATATATATATATATATATATATATATATATATATATATATATATATATATATATATATATATATATATATATATATATATATATATATATATATATATATATATATATATATATATATATATATATATATATATATATATATATATATATATATATATATATATATATATATATATATATATATATATATATATATATATATATATATATATATATATATATATATATATATATATATATATATATATATATATATATATATATATATATATATATATATATATATATATATATATATATATATATAGAATTAGAAAGTGATAAATCTGAACAGAAGAAAGAAAAACTGAACAGGAAGTTAGAAAGCAAACAGAAAGAGTTAAACTAAAACATGTTATGCAGAAAATTACAAAACAGAAGCTTTAAAAACTAACAGAAAGTTTGAACGAGTTCTGGAAACTTCAAAAGTGCAACAAAACAAATAGTAAAGTGTTCCAAGGTCACAAAAGCTACAGCTATGAACAGAAAGCTTAACAAGGGCTAACACAAACACAAAGACATAAAGCAAGCAGAAAGTTTAACAAGGTTCATTGCTACACGCCTACACAGCACAAATACTAATCATCCCCGTAACCTTCCCTGATTTGAGCTCCATCAGACTCGTATTCACCTTCTTCATATACTACCTCCTCACTCTCGGATTCAAACTCTTCATCAAAAAGTTCTCTTGGAGTTGGAGTTGCTTTAGGCGACTTTGTTCTAGAACTTTGTCGGGGTTGTAAAAATTCTTCCGCTCCCATAGCTTCACCAACCGCTTCCCAATGAGCCTCACCTTCTTCATTTGCATTTGCATTTGCATTTCCATCTTCATTTTTGTATTTGTCCCTGTTTTTTTCACATTCAGCAACCCATTCTTGAGCCAAGTTAGAATCATTTGATAATAGCACTTCAACACTCCTATCTTTTCTCTTTTTGCTTTTTTCCATCAGATTAGAGTTGAATTGACAAAAAACAAGATTGTTCAATCTACTCGCATCCAATCTATTTCTTTTCTTTGTGTGTATCTACAAAGTTAGTAGCAAATAGAATTATAAACGTATACAAGTAATACAACTATACCATATATTGATATAGTTATTCTTTACTAACCGCTTCAAATGTGCTCCAATTTATTTCACACCCCGATGAACTACTAGTTAACGCAAGAATCCTCATTGCAATCCTTTTCAAATTAGGTGTTGAAGCACCATGACTTCCCCACCAAAATGCTACAATTTTAAAACATTATTAAATTAAACAAACTAATAAAGAAATAAATATGAAAGTTCATAAAAGAAATAAATAAGTTATACATCAGTAAGTTTACCCGGATCATATTGATCATTATTCACCATACATGAGGATATTGCAACGTCCTTACCAAACCTATCCAACTTTGACTTGTACTTTGGCAACTCAACATTTAGCAATTGCATGTGCAAATTAAAATCGCCATTACATATAGTTTCCATAAACTCAAGAACACCATCGGCTACATCGGGATCATATTCAATTTGCGGATCCGCATAGAAATAATAAGTGTTGAGTCCCAATGTTAATTGTAAATTTCATGATGACAAATCTGACTATAAACACTTAGTAATCTTTTGGTTCTTGTAATCTGATCTGGGTCAGACTAAGCTGACACAACTTGCGAACTGTAACTGACCCAGATCATGCTTCATACTTTGTAATTGTAATATCTTATAGAAGCAAGTGTTATTCAAGCTGCATCAACAATGTGTTAGCATTCAGTCCAAGTCGAAGAGGAGGATTGAAGATAGAAGACCAAGCTGTTAGTGGAAGACAGCTTGGGATTAGCAGTCAGCTTGGAAACACTTAGGCAGATTGGTGCTTTGACAAACGGCCCAATCTGTGTCTGACAATCAAGTGAAGATAACAACCTGGATTGAAGATAAAGACAAATGACGTGACTAGGAAGAATCCTAGGATCCAGGTTGGTGGTTGGTTTTACATATGCGTGTCCATACTCTTATTGGTTGATGAAGAATGTGCGTCAGTACGTGGGGGACCATAAGTACTATGAAAGGCACAATTGATTATTCCTTTATCATCCACTGAATGAAGAATACGTGGCT
Organism: Erigeron breviscapus; assembly: GCA_034093135.1. NCBI lineage: Eukaryota > Viridiplantae > Streptophyta > Magnoliopsida > Asterales > Asteraceae > Erigeron > Erigeron breviscapus. The sequence continues at coordinate 2,975,425 of CM067174.1, forward strand.
GCAACGGACACCAAGTGAAGGAGCGCTTTCGCCTATAAAAGCCTCATTCATGGATTGCATATGTGTGGCATTTTCCTGAGAATCATTCTTCATACAAGTTTCTCTGCTCTTATACACAGCTTAGTCTGTACGAGATCAGCTTGGGCTGATTCTCTTGAGCTAGAACTTATTGATTGTAGTTTGTCATTTCAGAGGTTGTTTAGATATCTATAGGCTATCTTTATTCCGCAACAACCTTGTAATTCTTTGTATAGATTATTTCTTAATAAATGATTACTTTGAAAACCACAATCTGTGTTCAAGAATGTCTTTGTTTCTTTACTGCTTTACTGTTTTAATGATTCCTGCAATACAAACTGAATCTTAAAACGTTTTTATTTAAAAGTTTGTAAAGATTAAGGAAAGTTGTATTCACCCCCCCCCTCTACAACTGTTCTGTGTACAATATACTTTGGTATATTGATACATCTTGGGACGTATCAATAAGGATTCAAAAGATAAGACGCCAAATGCAAAGGCGAATCTAGCCTACCTTTCATCTTCTTGTCTATGACTTGCATGACCGGCTCGTAAGCTTTTTGGTTACCACCCAAGGATGCTTTGATTTCTTCCTTTGCTTTTAGCAACTCCCCATAAACAAAACCCATTGACGGCTTCCAATCCGCATCAACCATTCGAAGGACTTTGACCAAAGGAGTAAACACCTTCAAACATAAGGTGACACCAGCCCAAAAGGAAGGATTTAGCACCGTTCCATATGCGACTTTCCCTTTAACGGTATTGTAAAATCTACACTTATCCCATTCCAAGCTAGTAAACATTTGCCTTAATTGCTCCTTTTTCTCGGACAAACTTTGTAAAGTTAGAAATGAAGAAGCGAATCTTGTAACACCGGGTCGAATAATGTCCCTTTTCTTGGTGAAACTTCTCATCATAGCCAACGTTTTGTGATGAGAATAAATGAAAATGGTTAGCTTCTTTGCTTGCTCAAGAGTTTTCTTATACCTATCAAGTGCACCAATACCTTGAAAAACATTAAAGTATAAGATTATTAGAATAAATTCATAAATGTATATAAATACACTATATAAAACATGTATAACAAATATAAATACCTTCAAGCATAAGGTTCATGGTATGCGTCGCACATGATGTCCAAAAAATACCTGGTCTTTTCAGTTTAAGCAACTTTGCCGCTCCCATGTTATTAGATGCATTATCCGTTACAACTTGAACAATATGTTCGGCACCAACTTCTTTAATGCAACCTTCCACATACTCATATATGTTCTCACTTGTATGAGCTTCATTCGAACATTCTTTGGAAGATAAAAAAACATTGCCCATTCTTGAATTCACACATAAATTCATAATGCTCCTCCTCTTTCTATCGGACCAAGCATCCGTCATAATCGAGCATCCACTCTTTTTCCATTCATCTTCATTTTTCTTCAACAAGCTTTTGGTTCTTTCAACCTCTTCCTTTAGAAGTGGCGTGCTCAACTCATACCTAGTAGGCGTTGGAAACCCGGTTCCAAATTGGCCAATCACTTCCACCATCATTTTGAAACTATCCTTTTCAAAGGCATTAAAAGGAATGGCGCACTCATATGCCCACCTAGCAATGTATTTCTTCGCTGTCCATATTCTCTCTTTCCGAATTTCATTGTTAAGGTCAACATGTTTACCCTTTTTTCTAGACCCCTCGGGGCTTACTTTATTTGCAAAGTCATCCATGGGGCCAAAAACGTTTGGTTCCTTCGTGCTTTCTAAAGGATCATCAACATCAATTGCACTTTCATTAGTATCAATTGTCACCTTCGATCTTATGGCCTCATCTTGTTCTTTTTTATCCTTCTTTTTGTTCTTCGATTCACTGAGAGCGTCCCGACATTTCAACTGATCTGCTTTCCTAGAATTTGGACATTGAGATACTTGTCCTGGAATGTGTGCAATATGTTGTTTCAATCTAGTAACCCCCCCGCTCATCACTTTTCCACACGAAAAACATTTGGTAACCTGATAGTTATTTGGATCCGGGCAAGTACCATAATCCCAACCAACATCATTAGACTTTCTTTTAGGAGTTGTTGACGGCACAGATGGTGTACTACCAGAACCAGAAGCCATCTAAAACGAGAAAAATGTATCAATCAGTCACAAAATTACCTACTGCCGCCCTACTGTAGTGGCTACTGAAGTTACAACAAGTAATTAAAAGTTTAAAACTACCAAAGTAAGAAATTTTGAAGTAAGACACTACAAAAGTAACTTATTGCAACTAGAATATGAAGTAATAAAAAGTAATTACAAGTTTACAACTTAAAATTATAACATTAAGGAGAAACTTACTTGAAATTAAAGAAAGTATAGGATAAAGAAAGTAATTAACTAATTACAACTCAAAATAAAGAATTGTTGAAGATGAACTCAAATAATAAAGAATTAATTAATAATTAACTACAAAAAAGAAGAAAAAAAAGTAAGAAACTTACTGGAGCATAAAACACTGTCGTCGGAGGTGGATTGGCCGGCGGTGAATCCGCCGGTGACTGGAATCGCCGGAAATCAGCGACTGGGAGGCCGGGGGTGGAGAATAGCGAGGTGGGGGTTAGGTGTGTGAGAGTCTGAAGCAGTGAATGAGAATAGAAGCCAGAAACCCTAAAATTTTAATTTAACCCGTTTTTGTTTTTGTTTTTTTTTTTTCAAAGTCAACTTTTTTTTGTTGACTAATGAGGTATGGTTGGATCCATACACATTTAGCAAAGTCAGATTGAAACCTAAGTGTAATGAAGTCAAGACTAAGAGTGGCAGGCAGCTAAGTTCTGAGCCCTAATTTTGTATCATATATATATACATATATATATATATATCTATATATATTTATATATTATATATATATATATATATATAATATAATCGAAGCCTATGAAAGAAGGAAAGACAAGAAAGAAGCAAAGATAAACAAGAGAAGGTCAGATCGAAGCCTAAAAAAGATTAAGAAAGGCGAAGCTTAGGCAGAGATAGTGAGAATCGGCGAGGTTACAAAGGCAGCAAGGCTTAGAACCTTAAAGAAAGATAAGGTAAATCGAACCTTCAGTGAGGAAGCCTTGGTCGAGCCTTCAAGATAGGAGTGGGCCCAGTCGAACCTAAACAGAAGAGAGGAGAAAGAATCTGACTCTCAAGGAAAGAAAGAAGAAAGCTTAGATAAAGAAATCTAAGTGTAAGGCTAGGAGGAGAGAGAATCTGACTCTCAAGGAAAGAAAGAAGAAAGCTTAGATAAAGAAATCTAAGTGTAAGGCTAGGAGGAGAGAGAATCTGACTCTCAAGGAAAGAAAGAAGAAAGCTTAGATAAAGAAATCTAAGTGTAAGGCTAGGAGGAGAGAGAATCTGACTCTCAAGGAAAGAAAGAAGAAAGCTTAGATAAAGAAATCTAAGTGTAAGGCTAGGAGGAGAGAGAATCTGACTCTCAAGGAAAGAAAGAAGAAAGCTTAGATAAAGAAATCTAAGTGTAAGGCTAGGAGGAGAGAGAATCTGACTCTTAAGGAAAGAAAGAAGAAAGCTTAGATAAAGAAATCTAAGTGTAAGGCTAGGAGGAGAGAGAATCTGACTCTCAAGGAAAGAAAGAAGAAAGCTTAGATAAAGAAATCTAAGTGTAAGGCTAGGAGGAGAGAGAATCTGACTCTCAAGGTTGGAAGGGAGAAGTGTCTGACTGTCTGAGTGTCGAAGTGCAAGGCAGAGTTTGTAAAGAAACCAAGAGCCTAGCACTTCACTCTTTCAACATAACACCAATATAAATATTATTATATTTACTATGGTGACTTATAAATCAGGTGGCGAATGAATAACTGACAAATAATAATTCTGGAATGTTCTGTACCTTTGGAATTTGGGCCAGGACCCATATCTGGTAAGGCCCAGAATTTTAGATTACCCTAATTGTCAGTCTATAAATACTCATTGTCAGACAATCAATTCATTCCATTCAATTGACATCATTTAATCTCAGATATTTATACACACACATTTAAATATACAATCATCAGTATATTCATAGATATACATTCATCAATCAATCATTATATCACATTCATATCCTCCAAAGATTCAAACATAATCATCATTCACCTTAGGTTCGTGAAGAACTTAGTAGGTTTGCACTCTTATTGAGGAGATTTTGATGATTTTCGTGGTTAAACCCCTTTTGTGATTGAGCTTCTCATTTTTATGCTCAAACATTGGCGCCATCCGTGGATTTACTGATCACTGGACGGTTTTTTGTTGTTACAAATCAAAAATCATCTTTGTTCTTGTTTATTTCTTGTTTGTTTCTTAGCATCATATGGCTGAGGAATTTACTCCTGTTTCTCAGGTTATACCTTCTGGGTTGGGGAGGGTTATTGATGGAGATGATTCTCCAACATTGAATCTGGAAACTTCTGAAATAGGTGAGATTCAAAATACCTCTTGAGAAAAATTTCCAGATTTTGGTCCTAGATCTAGTGAAGTTGTGACAAATGCAACTAATATTATTTCTGGTGGTGGATCTAGGTTGCCACCCAGGGTAAGCTTTGCATCTAGCCTTGGGTCTGGTAGTGTTAGTGTGGGACCACTTTTCTCCACACCTTCACCCTCTGTATCTCCCTTTGTATCTTTATTTACAACCCCCCCAACTAGCACATCTCCTATCACTATGCTCTCTTCGGGTCCTAGTCAGTTGAGTTCTCACATAACTAGCTTGACCAGCCCACCCATGACTGGAGGTCAGACATCCTTGCAATCAATGGCCAGCTCCTCTCAATCTGTCACCATTCAGGAGAGCCATTTGTTGGAACTGATAAAGTTAGCTACCAAGAACACTCAACAAGTACAAGCTCCACCACCTCCTCCAACTGATTGGTTTTCTCAAATCTCTGCTACGTTAAGGTCAGCTCTGCCTCAGCCGGCCCCACAACCCGCTCCATAGCCTACAGGCATGGAGTCCATAATGAAGTTGTTGGTAGACGAGATGAAAAAGCAAAAGCCAGTCGAGCCTGCTCCTGAACCAGTCAATCCAGCAAAAGAGTTTTTAAAAATGCTAAAAATGGCAGCGGGGGAGGATGTTGATGAGCAAGCAAGGGTGGCCACAGTGCCAAAGTCTGCAACAAAGTCAAGGTTTTGTGACTGGGTGGCAAATTATGCCTTCCCAGATGGTCAGAAGGTTCCCACTATCGTCGGGACTTACGATGGTACTAGGGACCCAGAAGATCATCTCGCAATCTATAATCAGACAGTGTTAACTGAAAAGTGGGTGGAGCCCATGGCATGCCACTTATTCTCAGGCACCTTGCAAGGTTATGCCTTAGAGTGGTTCACCAAGCTTCCTGAGAAGAGCATCAAAGATTATGAAAACTTGAAGAGGAAGTTCATAGCTCAGTTTGTCCAACAGAAGAAGCGTCAAAGAAGTCACCTGGAAGCTCACCTAATTAGACAGAGAGAAAGCGAGCCACTAAGGAATTTCATCACAAGATACACCGAGGAATGCCAGAAGATACCGGGTCTCCCTGAAAGTCAACAAGTCTCAGGTTTTACCTTGGCACTGCTCCCTGGTGAACTCCAAGATGATCTAAGTAAGAGAATCCCTTTAACATTTAAGGAAGCTATTGATACGGCGTTCGACTTCATTCGCTCCAAAGAGACTGCCTCACTGGTGAGAGGTGTCACAAAGAAAGATAAATCTGGGGGAGGATTGGCTAGTGAAGAGTGGAGTCGACGTGACCAAAGGCGAGACGAACGTCGGGAGGAACGTCTGGATGAGCGTCGGGAGAAAAGGTTTGGACCATACATCAAAGATGCACCAATTGTTAACTTGATCAAATGCCCTAGAGAAATTCTGAACACTGAGATAGTGTGTGCTACTTTCAAACCTCCCTCACCAATGGCCTTCAAGTCTGGGAAGAAGAACATGAATCAATATTGTGAATTCCATGAGGACCACGGGCATGATACTAATGCATGTAGACATCTAAAGTGGGAAATCAAGAAGGCATTGGATGAGGGAAATCTTGAACACTTGGTCTCAGGAGCTAAGCAGGCAAAGAAGACCTTTGCATGGCAAAGGAAGGTGGTGGAGGAGGATGATGATCCAGGAGAGCCTGAGGGCCATGTATACATGGTCCATGAATAAGACAAAACTCTAAGTTAGTATGAGTCTCAACTCCCTCCTTAGAATACCATCTCTCCTTTTTTCTCAAGTTCTAAGCATCTTGATGTAAGCTACTTTGTCAAGAATTATCACTTTATTCTAAATATTTTCATATCGCTTTACTTGAAGTAATATTATGTTTGTTGGTCAGATCATGTATCCCAACCTTATCATTATCATTAATGAAATATCGTTTTCTTTTCGAAAATACTTGGTCAATAAATTGTTGTAAGAACACTTCACTATGAGACAAGCTAAAAGGGTAATCCGAGTGAAAATTCCAGAAGTCAAGTGCTAAGATGGAAGAAAGAATTCCTAGCCAGCTTCTGACACGGATTATAAAAACCCAAGTACTTGTGAAGGCAAGACAGACAAACCAAGTGCCTAAAAAGACATACCTATGTGTATGAGATGAAACTTCAAAAAGGATAAAAGCTATAAAGCAATCCACAGCTAACACTTAAAATGATTTTCATTTTCCTCGCCCATGAGGATAAACACTTAGTAAAGAATAATAATACAAAGTGAACATCTAAGCTAAGCTTGGCTAACACTTAGAAAATTTTCATTTTTTCTCAATGAAAGTAGAGTGCTTCACGCTGGAAGCAAGACACAAATTAAGCAAAGTCTCACCAAGTGTGAGTGTAAAACAAGCCAAAACCGGGCCCGGCTGAACACTAAAAATTTATTCATCTTTTTATTCATCGGATAAAAAGGGTGACACTTCTCATCGGGAAGTGATATTTTTATTCATCTATTTGTTCATCGGACAAGAAGGTAAGCACTTCTCATCGGGAAGTGATATTGATAAAGGGATAGCGAAGAAATTACTCCACCCACATCAATTTTACGTCTTATTCATTCATTGGATGATAAGATAAGCGTTTCCTATTGGGAAGCGGCGCGCGCAAAAATTTAGAAACCTTTTTCTTTCTCTCTTTTGTTTCTACCTAAAAGAAGAAGAAAATGGTTACGAAAGATAGAACAAAGAAAGATTTAGAGTTCGACTATAAGTATTGTCTAGAGAAAACACTTACACCCGAACTCGGGGGACTTAATGAGGTATGGTTGGATCCATACACATTTAGCAAAGTCAGATTGAAACCTAAGTGTAATGAAGTCAAGACTAAGAGTGGCAGGCAGCTAAGTTCTGAGCCCTAATTTTGTATCATATATATATATATATATATATATATATATAATATAATCGAAGCCTATGAAAGAAGGAAAGACAAGAAAGAAGCAAAGATAAACAAGAGAAGGTCAGATCGAAGCCTAAGAAAGATTAAGAAAGGCGAAGCTTAGGCAGAGATAGTGAGAATCGGCGAGGTTACAAAGGCAGCAAGGCTTAGAACCTTAAAGAAAGATAAGGTAAATCGAACCTTCAGTGAGGAAGCCTTGGTCGAGCCTTCAAGATAGGAGTGGGCCCAGTCGAACCTAAACAGAAGAGAGGAAAAAGAATCTGACTCTCAAGGAAAGAAAGAAGAAAGCTTAGATAAAGAAATCTAAGTGTAAGGCTAGGAGGAGAGAGAATCTGACTCTCAAGGAAAGAAAGAAGAAAGCTTAGATAAAGAAATCTAAGTGTAAGGCTAGGAGGAGAGAGAATCTGACTCTCAAGGAAAGAAAGAAGAAAGCTTAGATAAAGAAATCTAAGTGTAAGGCTAGGAGGAGAGAGAATCTGACTCTCAAGGAAAGAAAGAAGAAAGCTTAGATAAAGAAATCTAAGTGTAAGGCTAGGAGGAGAGAGAATCTGACTCTCAAGGAAAGAAAGAAGAAAGCTTAGATAAAGAAATCTAAGTGTAAGGCTAGGAGGAGAGAGAATCTGACTCTCAAGGAAAGAAAGAAGAAAACTTAGATAAAGAAATCTAAGTGTAAGGCTAGGAGGAGAGAGAATCTGACTCTCAAGGAAAGAAAGAAGAAAGCTTAGATAAAGAAATCTAAGTGTAAGGCTAGGAGGAGAGAGAATCTGACTCTCAAGGAAAGAAAGAAGAAAGCTTAGATAAAGAAATCTAAGTGTAAGGCTAGGAGGAGAGAGAATCTGACTCTCAAGGAAAGAAAGAAGAAAGCTTAGATAAAGAAATCTAAGTGTAAGCCTAGGAGGAGAGAGAATCTGACTCTCAAGGAAAGAAAGAAGAAAACTTAGATAAAGAAATCTAAGTGTAAGGCTAGGAGGAGAGAGAATCTGACTCTCAAGGAAAGAAAGAAGAAAACTTAGATAAAGAAATCTAAGTGTAAGGCTAGGAGGAGAGAGAATCTGACTCTCAAGGAAAGAAAGAAGAAAGCTTAGATAAAGAAATCTAAGTGTAAGGCTAGGAGGAGAGAGAATCTGACTCTCAAGGAAAGAAAGAAGAAAACTTAGATAAAGAAATCTAAGTGTAAGGCTAGGAGGAGAGAGAATCTGACTCTCAAGGAAAGAAAGAAGAAAACTTAGATAAAGAAATCTAAGTGTAAGGCTAGGAGGAGAGAGAATCTGACTCTCAAGGAAAGAAAGAAGAAAGCTTAGATAAAGAAATCTAAGTGTAAGGCTAGGAGGAGAGAGAATCTGACTCTCAAGGAAAGAAAGAAGAAAACTTAGATAAAGAAATCTAAGTGTAAGGCTAGGAGGAGAGAGAATCTGACTCTCAAGGAAAGAAAGAAGAAAACTTAGATAAAGAAATCTAAGTGTAAGGCTAGGAGGAGAGAGAATCTGACTCTCAAGGAAAGAAAGAAGAAAGCTTAGATAAAGAAATCTAAGTGTAAGGCTAGGAGGAGAGAGAATCTGACTCTCATGGAAAGAAAGAAGAAAGCTTAGATAAAGAAATCTAAGTGTAAGGCTAGGAGGAGAGAGAATCTGACTCTCAAGGAAAGAAAGAAGAAAGCTTAGATAAAGAAATCTAAGTGTAAGGCTAGGAGGAGAGAGAATCTGACTCTCAAGGAAAGAAAGAAGAAAGCTTAGATAAAGAAATCTAAGTGTAAGGCTAGGAGGAGAGAGAATCTGACTCTCAAGGAAAGAAAGAAGAAAGCTTAGATAAAGAAATCTAAGTGTAAGGCTAGGAGGAGAGAGAATCTGACTCTCAAGGAAAGAAAGAAGAAAGCTTAGATAAAGAAATCTAAGTGTAAGGCTAGGAGGAGAGAGAATCTGACTCTCAAGGAAAGAAAGAAGAAAGCTTAGATAAAGAAATCTAAGTGTAAGGCTAGGAGGAGAGAGAATCTGACTCTCAAGGAAAGAAAGAAGAAAGCTTAGATAAAGAAATCTAAGTGTAAGGCTAGGAGGAGAGAGAATCTGACTCTCAAGGAAAGAAAGAAGAAAGCTTAGATAAAGAAATCTAAGTGTAAGGCTAGGAGGAGAGAGAATCTGACTCTCAAGGAAAGAAAGAAGAAAACTTAGATAAAGAAATCTAAGTGTAAGGCTAGGAGGAGAGAGAATCTGACTCTCAAGGAAAGAAAGAAGAAAACTTAGATAAAGAAATCTAAGTGTAAGGCTAGGAGGAGAGAGAATCTGACTCTCAAGGAAAGAAAGAAGAAAACTTAGATAAAGAAATCTAAGTGTAAGGCTAGGAGGAGAGAGAATCTGACTCTCAAGGAAAGAAAGAAGAAAGCTTAGATAAAGAAATCTAAGTGTAAGGCTAGGAGGAGAGAGAATCTGACTCTCATGGAAAGAAAGAAGAAAGCTTAGATAAAGAAATCTAAGTGTAAGGCTAGGAGGAGAGAGAATCTGACTCTCAAGGAAAGAAAGAAGAAAGAATAAAGAAGACTGACAAATGGCGGAGTCCACTGGAAGTCTTACCAGATCTGCACACTGGAGGATTGTTAGTGTTCTAGACCCTACAAGTCTGAACACTGATATCGAGGATTGACTTTTGCCTTTACACACTTTCCAAAGAACAATCCACTTGTTCTTTACCAAAGAATATACGTGTGTTAAGGTGGTTGGATAAAAGGATACACTTGCATTTGATGTGACTTTATCCTTATTCCTTATCCAATACATTTAATGTTCTTGTCGGATCATTAAATGTATGCCAACCATATTTGTACGGCACAAAATTCACTGGGGAATTTTGTTGCCTATAAATACAAAGTCATTTCTTTGAGAAAATCACTTTTTAGCAAATTGGTGAACTTGCTTAAATACTCTCGATCTAAACAGTTATACTTCACAACTCTAAGTATATCGATCAAAGGAGTTTATTTAGCAAGTATAGATCACTTGTAATTCAAAGATTGTTTAGATACTTACATACGTGTAATATCTAGGTTCCGCAACGATCTTGTATTTTGTTTATTCATCAATAAAGAAAATACACTTGAAAACTACATTTGTGTTCCACTATTTATTTACTTGTTTAAATATTGCTTAAGTCATTTATTACTTTGTTTATATTCTTGCATATTTATATTGAAGTAATACTAGTCCTATTCTAGTTCATACTTGTCTTGTTATTTTACACTCGTGGGTTAAATCATCGTGTGAGGGACTTCACAATTGGTATCAGAGCAGAAGGTTAATATACTTACCTAGATCTGTTTCGCGATGGCAATCCCAGAAAATCAACAAGAAACTCATAAAACTAATTTTAATGAACCACCCACTGGAAATAACAATCCACCACCTCCTCCCCCTCCTGCTTCTCCACATGTGCATGTGCATTATTCGAATAATCCTGTTCCTAAATTCAATGGGAGCAGTGATGACTTTGGTACGTGGAAAGCTAGGATAATATTGCATGTTACTGGTATTGAAAGGAATATGATGAAAATCTTAAACGAAGGACCCTATGTGCCAAGACTTCCTATCAATGCACTCTTTGACCCTACAGGATCAAGAAGTGGGAGGGAAAAGAGAGAGGAACACTGGTCCGAAGAGGAGAAAAGATTACTAAATCTTGATACACTTCTTAAAAATATGATCCTCGGAGCTGTTCCAGAAACTCTTATTCCCACACTAGTTCTATATCCCAGTGCCAAAAGCATGTGGGATGAACTAGTAAACCAGTATGAGGGAGGTGATGATACTGTTGTTACCAGAAAAGTCTCCCTAAACAAAAAGTATGAGTCATTTTTTGCTCTCCCCAATGAGTCCCTTACTGGTACTTACACCAGATTTATGAGCATGATAAACCAGTTAAGAGGACTAGGGGTAGAAAAAGACAAGGATATACTTTTGGAGAAATTTTGTGATATTCTTCCAACAAAATGGTCTCACATGATTCTGGTCTTGAGGCAAGGCAAAACCTTGCATTCCCATACTTTGTCAACATTGTATGGAGCCTTCAGATTCACTGAAGAAAATCAAGCCCAGAGGATTGAGGCAGAAAAAGATTCTTTTAATCATACTTCCAGTAGTTCCACAGTGGTCACTAATACTGCACCACCTTGTGCGGCATTAATATCTTCTGAGAATGTATTTTCTATGAAGAAGATGATGCCTGAACTAATGGATTCTGGAGTCTGTAATGATATTTCTCCAGACTGTGATGAAACTGACAGTGATGACCTGGTTGCAATGATGGCCAAAACGTTTAACCGTTTTAAGGCCAGAGCAAATAGGCCCACTGGACAACATGCACCCAGTTCTTCCACTGACAAGACCAATCTGACATGCTTTAAGTGTGGTAGAAAAGGTCATTTCATGAAAGAGTGCAGGTCCAGTCAGTTTGTCTCTCAGTCTGGTCCAACTGCTTCTTATAACAAGCCTGATGATAGCTATAAGTTGAAATACAAAAAGCTTAAGGCTCAGATTGCTCTCTTGTCTAAACAGATGGAGGACAATAACAAATGCATGATTGCAACTACTGAAGAAGCATGGGTTCCCTCTGATGATTCATCAGTCGATGAAGAAGAGGAAAGAGATTGTTGTTTTATGGCTCTGGCAGATCAAGAGCATCTGGTGAAGGATGATGTCACATCTGGTCGTTGGGTCGACATTGTTATTAAAAAGGTTAGTGAGTATGATCTTGAAACTAATCCTGAACTTAAATTGGACATCGCTGAAGCTCTAAATTCTGATTTAATTTTTGTGGAAACTGTTAGATTTGACAGTCTAAATGGTCTAGAAACAGATTCCTCTGAAATGGCTGCTTTAAAATCAAAATTAAAAGAACTTCAAGATATTGAACTGGCATTTCAAGCCCAGGTTCTGGTAACTGAACAATTGATCCAAGAAAAACAAGATCTTGAGATCATTATAGAAAAAGAAAAACTGGTGATTAAATCATGGCTTGAAACCAAAAAGCCATATGATGCTGGAGTAAATCAATTTCCTACTAAAAAACGTGCATATTTAGATGGAAATACTCATGTAGCATCATTAATACCAGTAATCGATCGACTACCAGAGGGATTCAGGCCCACCACTGTTTATGATGAGCCTGTAACTCCCAAGGCCAATACTTCCCCAGTTCTTTGCCCAGAGGTTAAGACTGGAGCTGTCCAGATGACTGCTCCAGTTAAAAAGGTTAAGCAGAATAGACCTTTGCCTCAGACCAATCCCCTACCTAAGCCTACAACTGGAAAGGCTCAGGTATCATCTGATGAAAATGTTTTGTCCAGGTTAGAGAGCCAGATTCAAACACTGACTCGTCAATTTCAAAGTTTTAATGCAAGATTAAACTTTATTGAGGGTACTTCATCTGGCCCTAGACAAAATACTAAACCTTTTGCAAAGAAAGACAAATTTATTTCTCCAGTTGAGAAAAAGAAAAAGGTTTCTAAACTATCAACTCCAGTAGTGTTTTCAACAAAAACTACTGTTGAAGAAAGTGAACTCAACCAGATACCTCCAGGGATCCATAAGGGAGGATCCAGTGAACCCATCAGTCGATGGGTTCCCAAATCTAACTGATATATCTGGTGGATGTGCAGGGGGATCGAAAGAAGCATATCTGGTATATTGACAGTGCAGCTGGCAGGACGATGACTGGATGTAAGACCCTGCTGGAGGAATTCATCATTTCTGATGGACCCTCCATTACTTTTGAAAATGATGGTTGTGGAAAGACTGAAGGGTATGGTGTTCTGAACAATGGACAAGTCAAGTTCACACGTGTTGCATTTGTGAATGGTTTGAAATATAACTTGATCAGTGTAAGCCAACTGTGTGACGATGGCTATCAAGTCTTATTCAATGTTGCTCAGGGCATCGTATTCAACAAGGACTGGAAGGTAGTGTTGATTGCTCCCAGAAAAGGGAATGTGTACGTGATGGATATGGAAAGCTCTCCTTCAGAGCAGTGTTTCTATACTCAAGCTGATGAAGACACAAACTGGTTATGGCATAAAAGGTTATCCCATTTAAATTTCAAAAACATTAACAAGTTGTCCAGAAAACAACTTGCAGATGGGATACCTTCAGTTTCCTTCAAAAAGGAAAGGCCATGTCCAGGATGTGAGATGGGTAAGCAAAAACGTACCAGTTTCAAGACTAGACAGAATTTCAGCATCTCTGAACCTCTTCATATGCTTCATATGGACCTCTTTAGTCCAGTGAACGTTCAGACTCGTGCTGGTAAAAGATACACCCTAGTGATCATAGATGAATTCTCCAGATATTGTTGGGTGATCTTTCTAAGGTCTAAAAATGAAGTTGCTGCTGAAATCATCAGTCTTATCAAGCAAATTGAGCTCAAGTACAGTCGAAAAGTGTGTCAGTTAAGAAGTGACAATGGAACAGAATTCCAGAGTGCAACTCTGGAGTCATTCTGTACTGACACTGGCATCTCCCAGAATTTCTCATCAGCCCGCTCCCCAGAACAAAATGGAGTGGTGGAAAGGAAAAATCGAACGCTGATAGAAGCTGCCAGGAGTATGCTTGCTGAATCTGGTCTGTCTACCAATTTCTGGGCGGAAGCAATTGCAACTGCTTGCCACACCCAGAATCGATCAGTGTACATCAAAAGACACAAAAAGACAGCCTATGAAGTCTTAAGAAATAGAAAACCACACATTGGTTATTTTCACGTTTTTGGATGTCCAGTTTACATCCTGAACGACTCCAGTCAGCTAGGCAAATTTGATGCCAAAGCTGATGAAGGGTATTTTTTAGGCTATTCAGCCATTCGCAAGGCCTTCAGAGTCTACAACAAAAGACTGGAGAAGGTCCATGAGTCAATTCATGTCACATTTGATGAATCAAATGCTGCAATCAACAAGAAGCCAATCCTTGATACTCCCCCAGTAACTCCAATTGTCTTTTGTGAATCTGATCCAATAAACGACAAAAATGAAGATTCACCAGACACAGTTTCCAGTCATCCTGATCTGGAACCTGTCCAGAAAAAGAAACTCTCCAGTAGTACTCCATTCTATCCCTCTATTATTTTCAAACTACCCTCTGAAATTAATATTGGTTCAGATGTGCATACTACTCCCCCAGTATCAGTCCCAGTTGAAACTGAACCAGTACTCCAGGAAATGCCTTCAAATGAAGAATTTCATGATGCAAATCGTGATTTAAATGACTCAGATGAAGATACTGAAGTAGTCTGGCAAGATCCTCCTCCAGAAGCAACTCCAGAGGAGACTCAACTGAATTCTTGCACTGATATTGTTGTCAGTAACAATCCTGGTCAGTACTCCAGATGGACAAAAGCTCATCCTATTGATCAGATCATAGGTGACTCCAGTCGTGGAGTTCAGACCAGAAGAGCCTCCAGTAATCAATGCTTATATGTAAGTTTTCTATCTTTGATGGAACCAAAGAAGATTGACGAGGCTATGGAAGATCCAAGCTGGGTGACTGCTATGCAAGAAGAGCTTCACCAGTTTGAAAGGAACAAGGTCTGGTATCTGGTTCCTTTCCCAGTTGGAAAGAAAGAACCAATTGGAACAAGATGGGTCTTCAGGAACAAAGTAGATGAAGATGGCCACGTAATCAGAAATAAGGCCAGACTAGTAGCACAAGGCTACTGCCAGTCAGATGTCGACTTTGATGAATCATTTGCTCCAGTGGCTAGACTTGAAGCGATCAGAATTTTCTTAGCATTCGCTGCTAATCATCAGTTCAAGGTCTACCAGATGGATGTAAAGAGTGCTTTCTTGAATGGAAAGCTTGAAGAAGAAGTTTACGTCAGACAACCTCCAGGTTTCGTTGATGAAAAGCATCCACATTGGGTATATCGTCTGGACAAAGCGCTGTATGGCCTCAGACAAGCCCCACGTGCCTGGTATGATACTCTGACTAAACATTTGTTGAAAAATGGTTTTAAACGAGGTGCAATTGACAATACCTTGTTCATTCTTCATGAGAAAGGTAATCTGTTACTGGTACAAATTTATGTTGATGATATTATTTTTGGGTCTACTGATGAAAACATGTGCAAGAAATTTTCGAAAATAATGTCAACTGAATATGAAATGAGTTTGATGGGTGAATTAACATATTTTCTTGGACTCCAGATTAAACAAAACAAAGATGGCATCTTTATTAATCAGGAAAAATATGTTAGAGATCTTTTAAAGAAATATGATATGAACTCTTCACCATCTAAACCCACTCCAATTTCTGCACCACTAACACTGGACTCTGATCCAGATGGTAAACCAGTAAACACCACTGTCTATAGAGGCATGGTTGGTTCACTGATGTATTTAACGGCCAGTAGACCAGATATTATGTTTTCAACAAGTTTATGTGCCAGATATCAGTCTAATCCAAAGGAATCTCATATGCTTGCTATAAAGCGCATACTGAAGTACCTTAAAGGTGTCCCCAGTCTAGGTCTTTGGTATCCCAAAGGCTCAGGCATGGATCTAATGGGTTATTCAGATTCAGATCATGCAGGTTGTAAGATAGACAGGAAATCCACTACTGGTGGATGTCATTTCCTTGGTGGCAAACTGGTCAGTTGGACCAGTAAAAAGCAAACTTCAGTTTCATTGTCCACTGCTGAAGCTGAATACGTGTCTGCAGCCAGTTGTTGTGCTCAGATACTCTGACTAAACATTTGTTGAAAAATGGTTTTAAACGAGGTGCAATTGACAATACCTTGTTCATTCTTCATGAGAAAGGTAATCTGTTACTGGTACAAATTTATGTTGATGATATTATTTTTGGGTCTACTGATGAAAACATGTGCAAGAAATTTTCGAAAATAATGTCAACTGAATATGAAATGAGTTTGATGGGTGAATTAACATATTTTCTTGGACTCCAGATTAAACAAAACAAAGATGGCATCTTTATTAATCAGGAAAAATATGTTAGAGATCTTTTAAAGAAATATGATATGAACTCTTCACCATCTAAACCCACTCCAATTTCTGCACCACTAACACTGGACTCTGATCCAGATGGTAAACCAGTAAACACCACTGTCTATAGAGGCATGGTTGGTTCACTGATGTATTTAACGGCCAGTAGACCAGATATTATGTTTTCAACAAGTTTATGTGCCAGATATCAGTCTAATCCAAAGGAATCTCATATGCTTGCTATAAAGCGCATACTGAAGTACCTTAAAGGTGTCCCCAGTCTAGGTCTTTGGTATCCCAAAGGCTCAGGCATGGATCTAATGGGTTATTCAGATTCAGATCATGCAGGTTGTAAGATAGACAGGAAATCCACTACTGGTGGATGTCATTTCCTTGGTGGCAAACTGGTCAGTTGGACCAGTAAAAAGCAAACTTCAGTTTCATTGTCCACTGCTGAAGCTGAATACGTGTCTGCAGCCAGTTGTTGTGCTCAGATACTCTGGATGAAGAACCAGTTGCTTGATTATGGTATTAAGTATTCAAAGACTCCAATCTTTTGTGATAATACCAGTGCCATTGCTATCTCAAACAATCCAGTCATGCATTCCAAAACCAAGCACATTGATCTAAGGTATCACTTCATTCGTGATAATATTGTGAAAGGAAACATTGAACTCCATTTTATCCCCACTGACAAACAGCTCGCTGACATTTTTACGAAACCACTGGATGTCAAAACATTTGAATATCTTGTTGGTGAGTTGGGAATGTTAAACCCTTAAATCTGGAACCTTAGTATTGAACGCCATTGTGTACTACTAAGGATCTTTGATTTAAAGATTCATAAATTTATTTCTGGATCAACATTCCAGGGGGAAGACTTTGAAAGATATATTTTTCTTAAAAATGTTTAAAGTTCAAAGGGAATTTATTAATTTATTTTCTCACTGGACAAAATTTTCTTACTGGACGAATTGTCCAGAAAATATTACTGGTGCTTTGTAAATGTGTCCCTCTCACTGGTAATTGTATTAGTTGACGTACATGTTTGAAGTTACCAGTCTTTCAAAATGGTTCTCACTGGTAACTGGACAGATTGAAGTGCGTGTTTGAGTTGACTTTTGTCTCCTTGTAAATGTGTCCCTCTCATTCGTCTGTATTAGTTGACGTGCATGTTTGAAGTTACCAGTCTTTCAAAATGGTTTTCACTGGTACTTTACTGGAGTGTCCCTCCAGTGTACCATCAGTACATGCTTCACTGGACTAATCCACCAGTGATACTGGAGTGTCTAGTCAACCTCCAGATGGACTGAATTGAGTCACAATATTTTTTAAATACTTGGTCATTGTGCGTGCCACGTAAGCAAACTTTTTCAAAGATATTTATCTTATAAATCCTACGTGGCATGTGATTTTTCAACGCAATGATGGTCTTTTTACCTTGGGAAAACAAAAAGTACAAGTTGTTACTGTTTTGTGGGCTGTAAACCGTCATGCATTTATGTGTGATGTGATGTAATTAATGCGGATCTCAAAACCCGATCAAAAATGTTATTTGATAATTTCAAATAAGACGTTTGAGTTCCACATTGTTTCTCCTATAAATACCCACTTTCAATTTCAATAGCATTTACTTCGAACATAACTCCCAAATCTTAAAATTCCTTCATTCAATTCTTCATTCCTTCATTCTTTTCCAATCATTAAAACTCTCATATTAACTGCAAATTCATTAAATTTCTTCATCATAAACCCTAAAGTTATTCAATTTCATCTTCATCTTTCAATCATAAATGGCACCCAAAAATCTTTTATCTGCCGAATATGCTCCGGTTGATAATGTTGTTAAGCCTAGACACATTACTCTTGAGGCCAAAGCTATTCGAATTAATATGAATAACTGGATGGCCAAACTTTCCAGTTCTCATCCTGCTCAATCTATCATTGGGAGATTGAATACTTTCTTTCTCTCATGCCCTCTGTATGGTGCATTAACCCTAAATCCAGGGAGAATGTACCATGACTATTTATGTGAATTCTGGTACTCCGCATTCTATAATGAAGAAACCTCATCAATTTCTTATACTCTTAGGGGTGGTACCAGATCATTAAATTTCTCAGTGAATTTACTCAGGTCTATTTTACAGTTGAACTATCTTGACCTGAATGAGATGCCCCTCGAACTTCCCTCTGGCATTAATTTCAGGGAAGTGTGCAGGCTGATGGGGCACACAGAAATTCTTGATGACCATGGCCAGTTGTTGAGAAAAGGCACGATTTATATGAGTAGGTTGACAGATTCGTGGAGATTTTTCTTCACCCATTTGGTTGAATGTCTGGGAGGCAGTTCTGGAGGACTTGATCAGATAAATCAAATGCAGCTCCAGATTGCCTATTGTTTGTGGTTTGGAATAAGAGTAGATTTTGCTCAGATCTTATTCAATGACTTGGTAGATCGACTGAAAACAAAAGGGAGAAAACCCCATGTTCCATATATCCGTTTTCTTTCCCTTATGTTTAGGAGTGCTCTAGGAGATGAGTATGATTACGATACTACTCACTTTTCAGTGAGTGAGTTTATGAGGGACTTGACCAACCTTCAATCAAGAACTGGAGAGGTAGATATTCCTCCAACCATGTTAACTTTTCAAAGGGAACAACCAGAGGCACCAGGCAGAGTACAAGTTGTTGAAACACCTGGTGATGACCAAGATGTTCAGGTTGTAGAGATGGTACAACCATTAAGGCAAGTGGCTCCAGAAGATCAACAACCAATTGTTGAGTCTTCCAGACGACCTAGATCGAGTAGGCGTCTGATGAGAGGTGGAGTCCAGGTAAACCCAGCAAGACAGTCTGGTGATGTAATGGATTTGGATGGATCTCCCATTTTTGAAGAGGAGAATGTTGAAAATGTTGAACAGATTGAGAATGTAGAAGTTGTTGGCCAGTTTGTTGAACAGGTTGGTGAGCAGGTTGAACAGGAAGAACAGGTTGTCCAGTCTGATGAGCAAGAGGCTCAGATTGATTTGAATGTTCAGGCTGGTGAACAGGCTGGTACATCGGCTGGTGATGATACTGGTGATATGTTTTGGGATGGGGCTGATTCTCCCATTTCTGAAGGTCAAAATCTTGATGTAGATATGAATTTTTTGGGTGAAGATAGTGTGCAAGTTGCAAGTCTTCCAGAAATGCCGCCACCTCCACCAGAAACAAATATTACCACTCCAGAAATAGAAATGCCTCCACCCCCACCAGAATCAAGCATGCCACCACCACCACCACCTCCACCACCTTCAATTCCACAATCAACTCCATACTTCACCCCATTCATTCAAACTTCACCACCTATCGAAACCCCAGTCAACCCTTCTGAACAAGGTGTGCCAGACTCTACAGTTATAAATGCTGAAACTGTTGAAACTGAAGAGGTCTGGGCACAAGTACCAGTAATGGAGAGAATGACCTCTCATCTAGAACCATCCAGTAGTCTCTCCACTTCTTCTTCTGCCGAGGTCCAAGGCCTTCTTAGTAAGGTGGCGGACCTGGAGAGATCACTCCAGAGCTCTTCCCAGGTTATTTCTGATTTCAAATCCCTATTGTCAAATAATTTAGCATCAGAAATGAACTTGTTTGCTGGGAATGAGAAGTTAGTTTTTGAGAAACTGGATGAGCTGGTACTGGCCACCAATCGAAATTCTGAAAACATCAAAGTGGCAGTCCAGGGCTTAGAAACAAGGGTTGTTAGTTCTGTTCAGACTGCAGTGGATAGTAAGATTGTTCAACCACTGGCAGGGCTGAAAGAAGAGGTTGAGAAGCTGGTTACAAGAGTAGGTTCATTGGAGAGCAGGCCAACATTAGATCTAAATGATATTGTCAGCACCCTTAGTGATGAAATTGTTAGAAAATTTAGGGGTGATATGCTGAAAACAATCACTGATGATATCTCTGCTTCTGTTCTAAGAACCATTCAAGATAGCTTGTTGCCTGAAGTTGTTCAGATGATAGACACTGAGTTGCCTAAGCACTTGCCAGAAGAAGTTGAAGATGTTAAAAAGGAAGTGCTGGCACTCAAGAAGATTGTGACTGATGCAAATCCAGTGACTGGAAGAACTTTTGGTTCTCTGGACAGGCATATGATGGAAGCATTATGGAATGATCTCAAGTTCAGGACTGGTGATCATTCCAAGGGGGAAAAATCAACTGTTCCATCATCTGGTGACCAAGAAGAGTTAATAAGAAAGAAGAAAGAAGTTGTAAGAGCTGTTGCCACTGAAAGTGATCTGCAAAGAAAACAAGTGACTGGTACTGATGCCAGTGCACGATTGGCACAAAGAGCACTTAGCACTGAAGAGGCTGCTGGTACTGATGCCAGTGAGCCCAGGTTTGAATCTTTTCCAGATATACCAACAACTTTGAAATCTGTTAAGAGAAAAGGAAAAGAACAGGTATCTGAAGAAGAAGAACAAAATGTTGAAGGGGCATCAGATTTTCCAAGTGTTGATGATGACACCTCGAAGAAACTGCAACAACAATGCATCATGATTGAAATTTTCAAGACAAACCAAAAAGATGAACTGCTGGCCCATCAAAGGGAGATGGCAACCATGGGAACTCTGGACTCTTACAATGCTGGAAGGTTAGGCATTAATATTGAAGTGTTCAAGAAGATGAAGGATGATCCCAGAGTTCATGAATGTCTAGATGCATTGAAGTGTTCAAGAAGATGAAGGATGATCCCAGAGTTCATGAATGTCTAGATGCATTGAATGATGTTCATATACGCTCGTTCTATGCTGAAGAAGAACAGGTATATGATTCGTTAATTTATGGTGTTACCATTCCAGAGTTAATAAGGCAGAGAAGGGAGGAACTGGTGAGCCTCCAGAGAAAGATAAGGAAAAACGCTGGTGCTCTAGAGTTAGAGTATAGAAAAAGATTGACTGGTCTGCCGAAGCTTACTGCCAAACAAATCAAGGCAATAAAGGATGCTGATGTGAGCACTTTCATTCCCCTGGATACCTCTCTGAGAATTAATCGCCAACAACTCCAGTCCACTGAAGGACAACAGAGTGGTGTATCCAAGGAAACTGAATATATGGTCCAGATGGCAAAGCAGAAGGCATCTTATGAACAAATGATGAATTTCAGGGCAAATGCTAGAAAAATTGTTGATGCTGAAATCAAGTTGGCTGAAAATCATCAAGGAATGACCAGATTCAATATAAAGTTGACCAGGGAGGGTAACTTTACAGATGAAAGGAAAGATACAACAGTCCAAGCTTTTGGATGGACTGAACTGAAGGAGATAGGATTGACATTTAAAGGTAAAACTGATTTATCTCCAGATGTTAAGGCTTTTATGAAGAGAGTTGAGAAGGTCTGGAGAAGAATACAACAAATGGAAGCTGTGTTGGGTTTGAGACCACCAGTGTCTGTTCCATCATCTCCATCACCAAAAGAGTTAATAAGGCAGAGAAGGGAGGAACTGGTGAGCCTCCAGAGAAAGATAAGGAAAAACGCTGGTGCTCTAGAGTTAGAGTATAGAAAAAGATTGACTGGTCTGCCGAAGCTTACTGCCAAACAAATCAAGGCAATAAAGGATGCTGATGTGAGCACTTTCATTCCCCTGGATACCTCTCTGAGAATTAATCGCCAACAACTCCAGTCCACTGAAGGACAACAGAGTGGTGTATCCAAGGAAACTGAATATATGGTCCAGATGGCAAAGCAGAAGGCATCTTATGAACAAATGATGAATTTCAGGGCAAATGCTAGAAAAATTGTTGATGCTGAAATCAAGTTGGCTGAAAATCATCAAGGAATGACCAGATTCAATATAAAGTTGACCAGGGAGGGTAACTTTACAGATGAAAGGAAAGATACAACAGTCCAAGCTTTTGGATGGACTGAACTGAAGGAGATAGGATTGACATTTAAAGGTAAAACTGATTTATCTCCAGATGTTAAGGCTTTTATGAAGAGAGTTGAGAAGGTCTGGAGAAGAATACAACAAATGGAAGCTGTGTTGGGTTTGAGACCACCAGTGTCTGTTCCATCATCTCCATCACCAAAGAGGAAGGCTACTGAAGATGCACCAGGGCAGTCATCAAGAAGAAGGGCCTGAATCTTTTATCATGTACTTATTGTAATTAATTGTTTAATGAAAGTTGTAACTATTTTCCAGTTGATGATAGTAATATTAGTTGCAATTTTTAATTTCATATAAGTAAATGATCAGATTTAATCTAAGTTAGAACTTAAAAGATGAAACTGAAAACACTCATGATCTATAAAGTGTTTTCCAGGCATACAAATTTGTATATCTATAAGCCTGAAAACACTTGCATTATTTCTAAACAAATAGGGGGAATTTGTTAGGTCTAGATTTACTGGACTCGCTCCATACTCGACTACTGGAGCTTACTGAAGATCTGTCCAGAAACTGACCTACTCCAGACCTGGAATCTGGAGTCCCTCTGAAGATTTGTCCAGAAATAATGGAAGACCAGTGAGCAAATACTTGTATAGGAAATCTGGAGTATTCTCCAGATTATCTCACTGGACTTCACCCCAGTCCAGATCTACACTACTGAAGATATTCTGACTGAAGTCAAAGACTGAAGGAAGAATAAAGAAGACTGACAAATGGCGGAGTCCACTGGAAGTCTTACCAGATCTGCACACTGGAGGATTGTTAGTGTTCTAGACCCTACAAGTCTGAACACTGATATCGAGGATTGACTTTTGCCTTTACACACTTTCCAAAGAACAATCCACTTGTTCTTTACCAAAGAATATACGTGTGTTAAGGTGGTTGGATAAAAGGAACACTTGCATTATTTCTAAACAAATAGGGGGAATTTGTTAGGTCTAGATTTACTGGACTCGCTCCATACTCGACTACTGGAGCTTACTGAAGATCTGTCCAGAAACTGACCTACTCCAGACCTGGAATCTGGAGTCCCTCTGAAGATTTGTCCAGAAATAATGGAAGACCAGTGAGCAAATACTTGTATAGGAAATCTGGAGTATTCTCCAGATTATCTCACTGGACTTCACCCCAGTCCAGATCTACACTACTGAAGATATTCTGACTGAAGTCAAAGACTGAAGGAAGAATAAAGAAGACTGACAAATGGCGGAGTCCACTGGAAGTCTTACCAGATCTGCACACTGGAGGATTGTTAGTGTTCTAGACCCTACAAGTCTGAACACTGATATCGAGGATTGACTTTTGCCTTTACACACTTTCCAAAGAACAATCCACTTGTTCTTTACCAAAGAATATACGTGTGTTAAGGTGGTTGGATAAAAGGATACACTTGCATTTGATGTGACTTTATCCTTATTCCTTATCCAATACATTTAATGTTCTTGTCGGATCATTAAATGTATGCCAACCATATTTGTACGGCACAAAATTCACTGGGGAATTTTGTTGCCTATAAATACAAAGTCATTTCTTTGAGAAAATCACTTTTTAGCAAATTGGTGAACTTGCTTAAATACTCTCGATCTAAACAGTTATACTTCACAACTCTAAGTATATCGATCAAAGGAGTTTATTTAGCAAGTATAGATCACTTGTAATTCAAAGATTGTTTAGATACTTACATACGTGTAATATCTAGGTTCCGCAACGATCTTGTATTTTGTTTATTCATCAATAAAGAAAATACACTTGAAAACTACATTTGTGTTCCACTATTTATTTACTTGTTTAAATATTGCTTAAGTCATTTATTACTTTGTTTATATTCTTGCATATTTATATTGAAGTAATACTAGTCCTATTCTAGTTCATACTTGTCTTGTTATTGTACACTCGTGGGTTAAACCATCGTGTGAGGGACTTCACAGTATAAGGCTAGGAGGAGAGAGAATCTGACTCTCAAGGTTGGAAGGGAGAAGTGTCTGACTGTCTGAGTGTCGAAGTGCAAGGCAGAGTTTGTAAAGAAACCAAGAGCCTAGCACTTCACTCTTTCAACATAACACCAATATAAATATTATTATATTTACTATGGTGACTTATAAATCAGGTGGCGAATGAATAACTGACAAATAATAATTCTGGAATGTTCTGTACCTTTGGAATTTGGGCCAGGACCCATATCTGGTAAGGCCCAGAATTTTAGATTACCCTAATTGTCAGTCTATAAATACTCATTGTCAGACAATCAATTCATTCCATTCAATTGACATCATTCAATCTCAGATATTTATACACACACATTTAAATATACAATCATCAGTATATTCATAGATATACATTCATCAATCAATCATTATATCACATTCATATCCTCCAAAGATTCAAACATCTTTAGGAAAATCATCATTCACCTTAGGTTCGTGAAGAACTTAGTAGGTTTGCACTCTTATTGAGGAGATTTTGATGATTTTCGTGGTTAAACCCCTTTTGTGATTGAGCTTCTCATTTTTATGCTCAAACATTGACCGAAAAGGACCGAAAAGGCCGATATTTGCCGATAAGTTCCGAGATTGACCGAAATTTGACCAAAACGATAACTGGACCCGATAACCCATTTTTCGTATCAGTGAAGGGCCGACATCCGATATATCCCTGATATATCGGTCGAGATGGCCGATATTTGCAACACTGGTTTCTTATCCCGATCTGAGGGAAAAAGATTCTCTTTGGCGACTTGTTTTAGGTCATAAATCGGCCTACGGTCTGATCCAGACGTGTGCGAGGGTCTATTAAGAGGAGTAACGAATGTAGGAGACAGTGCTTCTTGCAAAGAAACAGGTGGATTAGTTCCGAAAGTGATTTCTTGGTGAACCATAGGTTCAAGGACTTCGGCATTCGTTCGGGGAATTCCCATATCATCTTGATTGGTATTCGACATGGTTTTGGTGAATCGATGTCGTGGTTGAGTGGTGGGTTTTTGTGATTAAGGTCCCACGGATGGCGCCAAATGATTGTGCACCAAACCGCGTCGAGGGGTTTTATAGAATATGAGATAAACCCTAAAGGGTTTTTAGGTTTTGTTGGCGATTCCCCGAAGGTAGGAACGGTGTTCCTTTACGCCAACTAAGGTTGTTTGATGTTGATGTCGAATCGTGTTCGACTTGTGTAAGGGTTTTGGTTCGATCGGTGATCGTATGAGAAAATGTATGTCGAATTGTTTTGTGTATCGGAGTATATCCTGATCGAATGTAAAGGAATCCTCCTCCTTTTATAGGAGGAGGTTCCTTGGAGGAGAAGGCTAGGGTTTTCCCTATTCCTTCTTTGAATCGAACTCCACTTACCATGTTTATCCGATTTAGTTTCCTTAGGAGCTTATCCTTTGAGGAAATCGAACTAGGCAAGGATTCTACTTATCTTTGGAAAGGATTTATGTTAATCCTTTTGTTATTCGATTGAGTTAAGCACCTTCGTGCTTATGCCCTTCGAGTGATGCTTCGTTGTCATGCCCTTCGTATGGTAACTCGGAGGGGTACATCGTCAATATGTTTTTACACAAGATATATAGACTTACCCATAATTCCATAAAGACTACAATTATTAATTTCAGCAAAATAATTAAACATGACAAAAAGATCGAGTGAAACTTACTTCCACATTTGAAGTGATGAGGAACTCTGCGTCCACAACCTTCGATAAGTTTTAGAAAACGATTGGTATTGACAAGAGCAGCCACTTTCGGGGTGATCACAGAACATATGCATTTAGTATGGCTAACACGAATTCGTTGGCAACAATACGACGATGGAGGTCGACTATACATCACACTTTTGCACGCATTGAGAGCGAGTGACCTCTCTTTTTTGCACTGACGAGCATTTGGCGCTGCGCGAACCATAGCTAGCAACATCATAAGCATCAAAACTATAGCCAAACTCCAACAATTCTTCATTTTGAGATATAAATTTGTGAATTAATTTTCTATTTCTTTTAACTTATTTAGTTATTTACACTCTATATAAAGACATATTTATAGAGAAGAGTGTACTAGCTAGTGGGTTCATTATGTGTTGGGACTTTGGGATATAGTGGGAGAATTTTGGAGGTCAATGACTTACTAATTTGACAAATTAATCGTTTATTATAGACCATTCACACTTTCAAGTTCACCTACATTTTCCCCCCCTTTTTTCCCTTTTCATTTTCTTAAACGATATAGTC
This sequence comes from Erigeron breviscapus, assembly GCA_034093135.1. Classification (NCBI taxonomy): domain Eukaryota; kingdom Viridiplantae; phylum Streptophyta; class Magnoliopsida; order Asterales; family Asteraceae; genus Erigeron; species Erigeron breviscapus. The sequence continues at coordinate 3,001,929 of CM067174.1, forward strand.
TGAAATTTATTAGTCATAAAAGTGACATAAGTGTAGAACAAATTCTACTTTTGAGGTCAACTATATTTTCCTCTCATATATGTCAATTTTGTATCTATATGTAAAATTGTCCATTTTTCAACACCTACCGTGATTGTGATGATCAATTTATGGCACCACAAATTTCGTGCGAGAAAAGTAAGAAGAAACCGAGTGTGACTAATTGACCTCTACCATTGTAAGTGCATACAAGCATAAAAACTTTCTATCAAGTATAAGTGAGAGCATCTTTTTCTACACAATATTTTTAAGTGGGTTTTTGATATTTATCCACTCTTATAAGTTATAACTGTAGATATTATATGTTGTATGTGTAAACAGATTAACATAATAATACATAGAAAAAAAATCATGTGTATTTAACATTGACTTTTGATACTAATATCAGTCAAAGAATACGTTGAACATCTAAGATTTTAAACTAACGTATGGCTGTCTTCTTATTTGACGGATGAGATCAATACTCCAAATGTCATAAGTACGAAAGTATTTATTAATTAGATAATAAAAAGATTGAGCTACATGGTTTAGCCACTAAGCAAGGATTAATTAATTTTTTTACGTAATTAGTGGAAATATTTCATTACACCCAATGCGTTGACCCTTGACTAAACATGTTAAAAATTCTAATATAATAACAATATAGTTATAACTTATAAGTGATATACGGAGTGAATCAGTCTTCTACTACTCCACTTTGGGACCAACATAGGTTAGTGCCATATGTTAGGCTAATTATTATTATTAATTAATTCATGTTCATATTTATACTATGTTCAAGTTTTGCCTCCACCTTCATATCATACTATTGATATACCGTTTGTACAAGTGAATATAATTTAGGTCAACCCATAACTAGTGCGATCTATTCGCAACTTGTGCGCGCTATTGGGTTCGGATAAATAGATTATATGTTTTATTGGCCCAAATCCGTAGTTGGATAATATGAAACCCAAACCCAAATAAGAGTGGGTGTAATTCGGATCAAAAGGCACCATATTCGGTTTGAGTCCCTATTTAAGTTTTTTTTCTTTTTTTTTGCTGAATGTTTTTCTTGTGTGAAGGAGTTCAAATTGACAACTACGCATTAAAGAGCTCAATCACAGCATATATAGATTTGTCTTTTGTATTTGCTTAATCAAGTTTTGGATTCATGATGATTCTTTGAACCCGAGTTAGTACCCGGCTAATTAGACCAGTAACATATATACGAACTAACTGTAGAAACACAATTTGCACACGATATATTCTATTTTATCAGAAGCTTCAATTTCAAAACTTATGTGTCATGACATAGCACATGAATATCTTATACCAAATGCAACCTACATAAACTTGGTATATTAGATAATAAAAAGATTGAGCTACATGGTTTAGCCACTAAGCAAGGATTAATTAATTTTTTTACGTAATTAGTGGAAATATTTCATTACACCCAATGCGTTGACCCTTGACTAAACATGTTAAAAATTCTAATATAATAACAATATAGTTATAACTTATAAGTGATATACGGAGTGAATCAGTCTTCTACTACTCCACTTTGGGACCAACATAGGTTAGTGCCATATGTTAGGCTAATTATTATTATTAATTAATTCATGTTCATATTTATACTATGTTCAAGTTTTGCCTCCACCTTCATATCATACTATTGATATACCGTTTGTACAAGTGAATATAATTTAGGTCAACCCATAACTAGTGCGATCTATTCGCAACTTGTGCGCGCTATTGGGTTCGGATAAATAGATTATATGTTTTATTGGCCCAAATCCGTAGTTGGATAATATGAAACCCAAACCCAAATAAGAGTGGGTGTAATTCGGATCAAAAGGCACCATATTCGGTTTGAGTCCCTATTTAAGTTTTTTTTCTTTTTTTTTGCTGAATGTTTTTCTTGTGTGAAGGAGTTCAAATTGACAACTACGCATTAAAGAGCTCAATCACAGCATATATAGATTTGTCTTTTGTATTTGCTTAATCAAGTTTTGGATTCATGATGATTCTTTGAACCCGAGTTAGTACCCGGCTAATTAGACCAGTAACATATATACGAACTAACTGTAGAAACACAATTTGCACACGATATATTCTATTTTATCAGAAGCTTCAATTTCAAAACTTATGTGTCATGACATAGCACATGAATATCTTATACCAAATGCAACCTACATAAACTTGGTATATTACAAAAAAGATTCACCCATGAATGCAAAAGAAAGCTTCACACTAAGAAATAAGAAACCCAAAACACACCTTAAAAAAATACAATCAAGCATAGTATATGTGATTGAATCTTCAAGCTTGGCCCGCATAATCTCCACTAGATTCGATCTCGTATTCCAAATCAGTTTCATCATCATCTTGATCAAATGACCCGTTACCAATGACAATCTCCGCATTTGTGGAGGATCCTTCCCCGGGAGTCTTAGCTTCTTGTAAAATCCGATTAATATCATCAATACTTTGAGGATCACGGATTGTGTTCTCATAGTTTGTTTTCTCACCTTCCTCGAGCTCCTTTGGCATGTTTTTCATAAACCAAGGATGTTTCTTGATTTCCGCTATTGTGATCCTCTTTACGCACAATTGGAAAACCATTAGTTTCATGTTTCAAGTAAAAGGTTGCACATTTTGTCGCAATAACAACGTACATATGTCAAAATGACACTTTGTAGGGACAAAAACAACATACAAGATTACTAATCAACAATATAATTAAGCATATTGATTACATGTTACATCTATCTTGCGTCATATAACAATAAGAAAATGCAGAGTATTTCAACAGCTTCGGCCACCATAATTTAGAAAGAAATGGTACCTTGGATGGATTAGCAACAAAAATGTGTGATAGGAGGTGTCTGCATTCACGTGAAACACGCACGTAATCAGGTATTGAGTACTGAACGCTCATGATTCTCTGCATAGAATAATAATAACCCAACGTTACAAACTTACAATCCAACCAGTCAATATACTTTTCTATGGTCAAACACACTTTCAACTTGATATGAATTCTTATATATTCTGTAACTTATTCAAATATATTACCCCGATTGTTTTACGGAAATCTCGAGGGTCTCTGGGATCCTCGAAAGGGTAAGCGCCTACAAGCATAACATAAAGAGTCACCCCACAGGACCAAACATCTGCAATCTAACCAAAAGTAAACAATCAGACAAAAAATAAGGTAACTTTTTCTTGCTTAAAAGAACTTTTTTAACCAAAGGTACCTTGCCATCATATTCTTTACGAGATAAAACCTCTGGAGCAATGTATGCTGGTGTTCCCACTGTCGATTTTGGTTGTGAGTGCAATAAGCCAGACTGTTTAATTATATACAAAGAAAAAGTAAATGATCAAGATTCAAGAAAATTAACTATGTAATCAAATGGTCCTAAATATGGAGTGATAAAAAAGGTCATTTTAAACCTTTGAATAACCAAAATCACAAATCTTGAGACGTGGGGTTCGACTTCCATCTAAGAGAGTATTCTCAAGTTTCAGATCTCTGTGACATATTTCCTGGAGCATAAAAGAAAGTATAATTATGAAGCAGAAACGATACAAAATACTCAAAATTACTAGTATAAATTAGGTTGCTAAAGATATAATATTTACCATTGAATGACAGTAGCTGACCCCAGATATAAGCTGTTGAAAGAAAAACCGAGCCTGCTTATCAGAAATATCATTACCAAGTGTTAGTCTTTAACATTTTAAAGTATACGTATAAAAGAGAAAGTAACGTAGTGTTGAACCTCATCTTCACTAAATCTGCCAGCACTGCATATCTTGACAAAGAGTTCACCACCAGCTGCATATTCCATCACAATAGCCAAATGTGTCGGTGTTAAGAAGACCTGTACATAAATTATTGCTATCAAAATAGGGCCCGTATGTGGTATGCCATAAAATGTACAGCACGAGCAACGTTTCCAGATTGTCTTTATAGTACAAAAGAGCATTAAACTTTTTAGGCATTATACCATCCATTAGGCCTAACTTTTTGTGGTTCCAGTAAATGAAGAGCGAAACGTGGACTGCCACATGAATTTTCCTTTTGAACTTACAATTGATGATACAACCGTATCACCAATGAGACGAAAGTCATGAGTAGAAGCTCAGACTTACCTCCTTGAACCTAATGATATTTGGATGCCTAAGTGATCTGTGATTGATTATTTCCCTTTGAACATTTTCATCAATCTGAAACAAGAATAAGAAGTTTCATTAATCACACAAAGCCACATGTATCATGTTAAACACTTCCTTGTCTTAAAAATCCCTTTAATACTGTAATATGGAAAACTTTTAAGTCGAATATACTTATATTATGCTTATGCCCATTAGTATCAGTACGTATCAGACAAGATGAGTTGGTGTATAACTGTATATGCAAGGGTATTAAACACGTAAACGATGAGGTTTTTCCTAATTATGTTACCCAGAGAAGGTGCGTCTTTGACCCAAATGTACACGACCTAACCGGGGTATCCCTGTGACCGATGCCAGACCCTGGCAAGTTGGATATTGTCGAAGAAAGTGTTTTCTTTAAATATGTCTCAAGTTCTGACATTTAGAGGATGTAAAAGGTATTAATATCCAACATGCCAAATTATGTACATTTTGTAGCTTTTGAGCAACTGAGTGTTCATTTTCACACGACAGTACATGTTCTTGATCATCATCACAAAGTGAGAACCAAATTAAACAAACCAATGGGCTTGGACTTAGTGGCATATTTTTGAAAAAATAGTTTGCATATTTTTACAGATAATGGTCAGTGGTTCAAACTTTGTTATTGTCATAAATGTAGGTTCTTGCAAGAAATTAAAGAAAAAGTAATCATAATGTAACCTTAGTTCCTCTTTCAATATATTTGACTGCTAGCAACTCTTTGGTCCTTTTATCTCTAACCAGCCTTGCAACTCCAAAATTCCCGGAACCGAGCTCTTTCAATGGCTCATATTTTTCCTCCATTCTGGCAACAAAAAAAGGCCAACAAGAACACAAAATACACAATCAATCTTTTATATGATAAGCCACATGAAAAACATGCAAATGAACTTAAATTAATTTTTTCTTTTTTAAGAAAAAGACTTACAAGAAGACAGGGTTTTAGAAGTAGTATTTTGTGAAGTATAAAGAGAAAGAGTCGTTGTTAACTAAGTTTGAAAAGCAAGGATATATAAAATGTATTGTTTTCAACAAGGAATATGATTTGTTAAAAAAATCTTGAAATTGCTGAAATGGTAAAGAGACACGTATGAATATAAACAAGAATGAAAGGAGGTAGGGCAGTCCTGCATTTAAAGAGAGAGATGCCTTCAAGGCGCTGGCAAGTTAACATATTGTACATTTGTGACATTTGTAATATGGCCAAGTAAGTTGGTTTTGAATATATATATATATAGATAGATATTGGAATGTAATGTAGGTCCAATTTGAAAATATCATACAATTGATGTTTCTGGTTAATATTGTCTGTGTCTCTGTTACTATAAGTAATGAGCTGTAAGAGTGTAGATTATGTGAGTATAGTTTACAGTAATCACATGTGATTTTGAACTGGAAGTTTTAATTATATTTTGAAGACATTTATTCACATTTAATAACTTTATTGTTTTTTGTTTTTCGTTTTCTGGCTCGGTCATGAAATTTTGTTTGCCATATAATTCACATGTAATGATAGCAAAGTTTGAAATTCACATTGGTGTTAATTCACATGTAAGCATATACTATATTGGACAACAGGATATGATCTTTATGCTAGAGATCATATTACATTTCAAATTAAAAGATCACAAGAGGAATTGGTGATGGGGGTATTGGTATATGAGTTGTTCCTTCTAACATCAGGATGACATCTTTGATTGAAGGCCTTGCAGCAGAATCCTCTTGAATGCACAGAAGTCCAACTTTCACCATCTTTTCGATCATGTAGATATCTACTTCTTCATCTCCAATCAGCCTATCAAACTCGTTGTCTGCAAAACAATTGTAAACCCAAGTAAAAAGAGGTTTTTTGTTGTCAGACGAAATGTCTATCTCCGTATCAATTGTGCAGCACAAAATCTCCAGCAGTACAACCCCAAAGCTGTAAATATCCACCTTGGTCGATATTAAGGTATTTTTGAACCACTCAGGTGCCAGGTACCCTCTTGTTCCCCTAAGACTAGTGAGAGTTCCGCTTTGATTTGGCCTTAATAGCTTTGATAAGCCAAAATCAGAGATCTTCGCATTCCAAGACTCATCGAAAAGAACATTATGAGGTTTTATATTGCAGTGTATTATACTAACCTCACACTCTTCATGAAGATACAAAATTCCTCTCGCCACATCTTGTACCACTCGAACACGATTTTCCCAGCTAGGTGTTGCATCTGAGTTCAGCAGAAGATCTGCCAGTGAGCCATTGCTCATAAACTCGTAGACAAGTAGCTTTGTACCCCCATGTATACAGAAACCAAGTAAGCGAACTAAGTTCCGGTGATGAGTTTGGGCAATAGCAGTAATTTCTGCTCGGAACCCTCCTCTTTCATACACCTTATCTAGTCTCTTGACGGCAACAGCTTTTTTGCCCTCTGAAATAAATCCTTTGTAGACTTCTCCAATAGAGTTTCTGCCTATCACTTCCTTAAAATCATCTGTGGCTTTCTGAAGCTCATCAAATGAGAACGATCGTAGAAGTACATGATCACCAATAAACCCAAAATCAACATTTTCTGCCATAGATTGGTACCTATGAGATTGCACTCTGTAAAAAATGAAGCTAGAGATTGCCATAAGGGTACACAAAAAAGCAAGTAAACCAAGTGTTACGGCTAGAATAGAGACAAGTTTTGTCCTTTCAACTACTACCCTTTGTGTTCTGTTTGTTGAGGTTGTTAGCGGGTCTTTCACTTTAATGAGGACTCTGGCTGATGTGCTATTATCAAGCAGTGCGTACATGATTGGAACCTTGAGCTTTTTGCAACTATCATTAGCATATAGACTGGCCCAGCACTCACAATCATCCAGGCAAGATTTACTACAATTTTGCTTGCTAAGATTCATCACAGAGTAAGGATAGAACACTTCAAGCTCTATATTTTCCAATTCAGAAATATTGTAGAAAAGTCCTAGCCCTGTTTGACTGCAGGCTTCTTCATCAGTAAAATCTCTGTTACAGCCAAACATCTCCACGTTACTTGTATTTTTGAAAGGAGAAAAACCAGGAAAGCAATAGCACTTGGTATTATCAGCAGTGTTAGAACAGTAGCTGTTAGCACCACAAATGCCTTTGGCCTTACACGGGTCTTGTAATGCTGCCCATTCTTTCATCATCCTATCCGATTTACTTAAGGGAGTTGTGAACACGTGGGCATACAAAACGAAGTTACCTTGTGGGTTGAGAGTAGCACGGTAGACCACTCTTTCGTTATTTTTCAACCCTAAACTGTTAGGTTGATGTATTACCCTTTGTGTCTCATCAAACCCCACCATGTATAAAGCACCACTATGGTTAAGATTCAATGACTTGTAACGGGTGGAATACGTTGCAGTGGACCAGTACGCGTCATTGCTTAACATGGAACTGTTTTGAGGGTAAGCCACAAGATTTCCATCATACTGCATGGACAGTACAAAACGTCCACTCGAGTGTTGGAAATCAGATACACTAGAGACGAGTTGATCTTTAGAAGCAAGATTTTGGCCTCCTAATATTGTATCACAAGGGTAATCAAAGCTTTCCCATATGACTTCAGAGTGATCATAGAGTACAAAATTACCAGAATCAAACATAGAAGCTGAGGTTACCGACCCTGTTATGTCTGTTATGTCTTTCTTACCATAAGCAGAGTGCAGAAGAAACCAACCATCTTCAGTGAGCTCAATGGTACTGTTTGAAGAGACAGGTGGGTCGTCACGATTTGCAGTCCAAACGACAGTGATTTTCGGTTTGCTCGTCAGCCATATCCCTACAAAATAACCGTCACCTTCCTGGTAGAAACCAAAAGCAAAGAGTCCTGAAGGTGAGAGCCATGAAGAGTTTGTGTCTGTGGTCAGTTTTGAACCTAGGCTGATATTATAGGAGATGGACTCGTTAACCAGAGCTCCTTCTGTGACTAAAAGAACAGACATCCCTAAGAGGATAAGTAATAACAACGCCATATTAGATAAGTGAAGTGAATAGTCTATGTTGGAGAAGATTAAAAGGGTGTCAATGGTTGAATTAGTGGTTAAATTAGCCTTCTAAATTCTGCTATACATATTCCTTACACCGACCCTACATACATAGTTACTACTCATCCAGCACGCCAAACTATGTAAGGACCACATAACATTTTTGCAAGTCAAGTTCCACGCAATTATGATAAAGTTGGCTACCTTGCCCTTGTTGACCCGTCTCTGGTTCATAAATTCTTTCACTATACATGAACATCAAAACCAACCAGAAAGGGTGTGGAGAAAATAGCGAGCTTGCAAACAAAAAACAAGACTCGGGGTCACGAAAGTGGTCCCTGAGTAACAAAAAGTCTTTCGACTTGTACTACCAAAACCAAATTTTGCTCACTCTGGTCACCCATCAGTCTTTATGTCATTGCACTCACGATAAAGACTGAAAAATCACAATCAGCCGTTTACTCAAACCAGTCACAACTCAAAGCACTAGTGGAACTTTATTTTTTCTCACATAGCATAACTCACATTTACTTGCACATAAACACAAACAAAAAAGCTACCATATGAAAGAAGTTACATGCTTTGCACATGATAGCTTGACAAGTTGACATTGTAACATAAACTTGGAACATACAGCAGTGTGAAAGTTGGTCCGATATAATACTATATATATATATATATATATATATATATATATATATATAATTAAAATTCAGTCAAATTTAATTTGAATATTTAACTAAAGCATATCTTATCTTATCTTAATCTTAATCTTAATCTTAATCTTAATCTTAATCTTAATCTTAACTTAACTTATTTAACTTAATCTTAACTTAATCTAATCTAATCTTAATCTTAATCTTAATCTTAATCTTAATCTTAATCTTAATCTTAATCTTAATCTTAATCTTAATCTTAATCTTAATCTTAATCTTAATCTTAATCTTAATCTTAATCTTAATCTTAATCTTAATCTTAATCTTAATCTTAATCTTAATCTTAATCTTAATCTTAATCTTAATCTTAATCTTAATCTTAATCTTAATCTTAATCTTAATCTTAATCTTAATCTTAATCTTAATCTTAATCTTAATCTTAATCTTAATCTTAATCTTAATCTTAATCTTAATCTTAATCTTAATCTTAATCTTAATCTTAATCTTAATCTTAATCTTAATCTTAATCTTAATCTTAATCTTAATCTTAATCTTAATCTTAATCTTAATCTTAATCTTAATCTTAATCTTAATCTTAATCTTAACATGAGAAAATATGTAATTTAATTTAGGATGTAATTATATATTTAACAAATCTTAATCTTAATCTTATCTTAATCTTAATCTTAATCTTAATCTTAATCTTATCTTAATCTAAAAGAACTACCTTATAATCATTTGGCCCTCTTATTTTCTCAAAAAAGAACTTGATATACCCAAACTACCCTTTTGGCCCTCTATTTTCTAAAAAGAACTTGATATACCCAAACTACCATCTTCTTTATTCACTAATTTAAATATCTACACCTAATATACCTATTATAATACCCTTAATGAAATTATTTACAACATACATCCCTTAACCCTTAAAATAACTACAATACCTTCTTTTATATCAATTATTTTTATATTAATAAACACGCCACTACCGCCGCAGCCGCCACCCCGTCGCCGTTGCCACCACCACTACCCGTCGCCACCGTCATCACCACCACACCACCGCATCGCGTGGGCTTATGACTATACAACAAAATACAGATAAAATATTTGTATCTATCTATGTATGTATGCAGAACAATAAAAGCTTGTAAAAGTACCTGTATATATGTTCACTTGGTATATTCATTTCGATTGATTTAGAGGTCAACGTCAAGACATCAACCGGACCACACTCACACTCACATCTTCTCCTGCCTGCCACCATATAAATGAAATCTCCATTACTTTTATGTAAATGGAAAACAAATGGGACCTCCATTACTTTTATAAACAGAAATAAAACAGCAAAAACAAAACAAAACAAAAAAAAAAAAGTGCTGCAAGAATGAGTTAAAATTAAGAAATATTATTTATATACAAATCAGTCAATTAAGTTCATGTATTACTGATTAATTGAATTGATGTATAATTGCATTGCAGAGTTAATATTATAAGCTACGGTTTCAGTTTGAAAAATAGTTAAAATTAGTGTTTTGGAAACGAACCTGTATAGGAATCGGGCCACATCATCATCATCATCATCATCATAATTCTTGCGACGAGATTTCTTCAATTTAGACATCGAGTGATCACTGATTAGATTTAGTGTGTCGCTCACTAATCATCGGGATTAAATGGTGACTAGTTTTGATGTACCAATGAGTCAATGACCCCTCACTAATACAGACAAAGAATAGATAAATCGGATTTTTTATTTGGTGAGAAGTTGGATTAATCTACCATGTAAAAGATTCATGTTATGCAAAAAATCTACTATGCAAATTCTTTGTATTTTAGTATTTTACTATATTTTAGGCCGTGTCTAATACACGGGACGTACAGGGACGTACAGCGTTATCAATATTGGATGTTAATTTATTATAGTTTAAAATTTAATATACTATTTTAAAAATATCAACACTTTGAGTTTTATATTAAAATAATTTTTAAAATATGTTCATCGAAATTGTTTACTGTGACATGCTTAGCGATATTTGAATATTACAAAATATAATATGTCCATCAAAGTTGTAAATTGTGACATACTTAGCGATATTTAAACATTAAAAAAATCATAATAAGTCACTATCATTTTATTTGTTTTATTGTTATATATTTATATATAAACATATTATTGGATATATATTAATTATTATTTTATTTGATATATATCATTTATTATTTTATTGGATAAATATTAGCTATTATTCTATCGGATATATATTAGTAGCTATTATTATTTATTTATTATATTAAAACTATAAGGTAAAAAATGTAAATTTGTATGAAAACAAAAAAGTGTAAATTAAAGTCAAAATTAAAAATAAAAGTCAACTTTAAGAAATCAAGAGCTGTGATTGGTCAATGAGTTATTAGAGCAACTGTGCTTTAGTATAATAAAAGAAGGTTCATGATTTGACCTTTTTAATACGGAAAGCATATAATTGTTAGGCTCAACTACCAAAATCAAGTATTAAACGAGTCATTTTTATATTTGAAACTTGTGAATTTCGTCCGCTCCGAACCTGTTAAGATGTGTTAAGACACGATTTGCCAGCTCTTATATGCCGTACACAAGGGTCACGCGACGAGTGCGGTGATGATAGTGACGTCGGTGATAAAATGGTAACGACGATTGTTGGTGGTGATGGCATATGTAAAATATATTATATAAACTAGATTTAAGTCTGTGTCAAATACACTGAGTTGTTCATGACATTTTCAAAATTAAGATAAATTGTTAAATATGTAAACTTAAATTAAAAAATTTAAAAAATTAAATTATCATAAATTTTAGGGAAATTATCATATATCTCCTTTCTAAACATCAAAATAACATATATCCCCACTTAAACAACTTAATATCATATGTATCCAATCTAAATCTTAAAATTCTCATATTTACCCATTCTACTAATAAAATTATTAACATGCATTCTACAACTATAAATTCCTATTATATTGCTAAAACGTAGTAAATATAAAACAAATTTCCTTTCTTTTCATTTTTTTTTCTATGCTAACTACACGATTATAAAAACCTTTCATCCTATGACGCGTATTTGATTTAAATGCATTAATCTCATTATCTCAACCTCAAGTAATTGGGTTATTCATTTATACATGATTTCAAGGTCGGCTTAAGTGTCTCGAATATGTAATGTTTAAATTGTCTTCTATTACTTTAAAATTATTTTTGACAATACAAAAATATATATAATATATTAGCAAAAAATTTCATAAACAAACTACTCATTTTTGATACTGCCATCATTTTGATTACGTCAAAATTTTCTCCTTAATTTATGAAATGCCACGATGATTCCACTTATTGCGCTTTTATAAAATGGTGAATTCATATTTCCCCCTTCTAAACATTTATATAACATATTTACCCACTTAAATATCATAAATATCATATATATATACCCTCCCATGGCATTAAAATCTACTATTAATGTTCAAAAAAAAAATCGTATATATACCCAAAATAAATCTTAAAACTTTCATATTTCCCCAAATAAATAGTATATAATTAAGAATTATTAAAATATTATAAATTCTAATAACTATAAATAAATTAACTTATGAGCATTAATATACCCATTTTGCTTAAAAGCGATCAACTCTTCCTTTTGTTTTCCTCATAAAACTATCAACTGACCAAGAATTATCTAATTGTTTAAAATAAGTAATGCAAACCAATTTGCCAGAATCATATCCAAAAAGCCTATTTAGTCGATTGCCGATTGTAGCTGGTTCACAAACAATATAGGCTAACATTTTATAAAGGGATTAGTACTTCAAAATGTAAACAACTTTACATGAATTGTCATAGTGTGTATCGAACTTTAATTATGTGCATTGTACGTAATGAACTTTCAAATCTTGTGCATTGTATGTATCCGACCAATAAACTTACAAGTGGCAGCGTATGTGATTGCCCATATACTCGGATACATACAATGCACAGGATTTCAAAGTTTGTTACATACAATGCACAGGATTTAAATTCCATATATACTATGACAATTCATGTAAAGTTGTTTACATTTTAAAATACCAATCCCTTTTATAAAAGGGCAACGGTACTGTTGGAAGAGACAGGTGGGTCTGTAACACCCCAAGCCAAGGCTCAGAATATCACGGAAATCATATAGCACAAGGTGGAATTAATGTAGAACATGACTAAATGCAAATAAAGGATTCAGTGAATCCAACCAATAAAAGAAACAAGAATCAAAATGTAACAGAAGCAAGTAATCGTCAAGGTTTACAAAACGACATCGAAAGAAAGCTAACAATCCTAAGTACAATGCAACATAAGGCAAATGGATCCTTGATCCATATAAGTCCAGTCCGGGTTCAACAGCACGCAAACAATCAAACTTCACGCCATGGATAACCTGGTTACCTGAAAAGTGTACTAAGCATAGTCAACACAAGGTTGGTGAGTTCGTAGTAATGGTCCACAAGAAAACCATCCTCCAAATCAATAATACTAATAGAGGCAAAACATGACTTACAGTGAGCCTCTGTAACACAATAACGTTCCAACAACAAGATCACACAAAACAAGTAAGCGTGAAGTAAGAGTGCACAAATGATGTAAATATCAATACAACGCCAAAAGCATAAACAATCATAATGCAATATCATATCGTATACAAATAAACTCATATTTACCCATTCTACTAATAAAATTATTAACATGCATTCTACAACTATAAATTCCTATTATATTGCTAAAACGTAGTAAATATAAAACAAATTTCCTTTCTTTTCATTTTTTTTTCTATGCTAACTACACGATTATAAAAACCTTTCATCCTATGACGCGTATTTGATTTAAATGCATTAATCTCATTATCTCAACCTCAAGTAATTGGGTTATTCATTTATACATGATTTCAAGGTCGGCTTAAGTGTCTCGAATATGTAATGTTTAAATTGTCTTCTATTACTTTAAAATCATTTTTGACAATACAAAAATATATATAATATATTAGCAAAAAATTTCATAAACAAACTACTCATTTTTAATACTACTATCATTTTGATTACGTCAAATATTTTTCTCCATAATTTATGAAATGCCACGATGATTCCACTTATTGCCCTTTTATAAAATGGTGAATTCATATTTCCCCCTTCTAAACATTAATATAACATATTTACCCACTTAAATATCATAATATCATATATACCCTAAATCTTAAAATCTACTATTTAATGTTCAAAAAAAAAATCGTATATATACCCAAAATAAATCTTAAAACTTTCATATTTCCCCAAATAAATAGTATATAATTAAGAATTATTAAAATATTATAAATTCTAATAACTATAAATAAATTAACTTATGAGCATTAATATACCCATTTTGCTTAAAAGCGATCAACTCTTCCTTTTGTTTTCCTCATAAAACTATCAACTGACCAAGAATTATCTAATTGTTTAAAATAAGTAATGCAAACCAATTTGCCAGAATCATATCCAAAAAGCCTATTTAGTCGATTGCCGATTGTAGCTGGTTCACAAACAATATAGGCTAACATTTTATAAAGGGATTAGTACTTCAAAATGTAAACAACTTTACATGAATTGTCATAGTGTGTATCGAACTTTAATTTATGCATTGTATGTAATGAACTTTCAAATCTTGTGCATTGCATGTATTCGACCAATGAAAAACTTACAAGTGGCAGCGTATGTGATTGCCACGTATACTCGGATACATACAATGCACAGGATTTCAAAGTTTGTTACATACAATGCACAGGATTTAAATTCCATATATACTATGACAATTCATGTAAAGTTGTTTACATTTTAAAATACCAATCCCTTTTATAAAAGGGCAACGGTACTGTTTGAAGAGACAGGTGGGTCATCGCGATTTACAGTCCAAACAACAGTGATTTCCGGTTTGCTCGTCAGCCATATCCCTACAAAATAACCGTCACCTTCCTGGTAGAAACCAAATGCAAAAAATCCTGAAGGTGAGAGCCATGATGAGTTTATGTCTGCGGTCAGTTTTGAACCTTGGCTGATATTATAGGAGATGGACTCATTAATGTTGGATACTAATTTATCAATCCATGGAAGTGTCGATGTATAAGATAAGGGGTCTAAAGTGTCAGAAATAAAGTCTACAACCGAATGGAAGTTATTTTCGGTTATAGGCAGTTAGGATTGTGAAGGGACATGTCTGTTAGAAAAGTTGTGTCTGTTGAAAGTTATACCCTTTAGTGAAAGGGTGTGTTGTTTCGTATGTGTCTATTGGGTAATTATAAATACCCATGAAAACCATTTGTAAAACACGTGTTGTGAAGTCAAGTAAGAAGAACGCTCAGCGTTCAAGTAAAGTTCAGTGTGTTTTAGTATTGTTCGTTAGAGAGAGTAAGACGAGGGACCAACAGTGGTATCAGAGCCAGGTTGTTCGAACCAGAGAGAAAGAGAGGCCAGCGATTCAAGAGGGATCGTTTAAGAGAAGAGAGTGATTCAGGGGAATCAATAACCGATCAAGTGAAGATCGATTCAGGAAAGCAAATAGAGAAAGAAAAGAATTGACTAAGTGAAGATCGAAATAGATTAAGAAAAAAGAGAAAAATGTACCAGTTATTCGAAGAAGAAGAAGCCACAGTCGCCGCCGCCGTGTGCTTGCCGGAGAAGACAAAGGAGAAGAGTAACCGTCATAGAAATCGATTAACCACCACCGCCAGAGAAAGAAAGGAAGGATTGATTACCAGAAAACGTTGATTAAACACCAATTTGAAGACCAGAATTAAAAAGGGCGATTGGATTTTTGCTTGCCCTAATTTGTTGCTTGAAGAAAAAAAGAAGCAGAAGCGTGATTATTTGAGAAAGGAAAAAGGAAGGAGCAGTTTTATTTGGAAAAAGGGGCGTGCTTTTTTGTGGAAATAGAGCCCACCGAAAATAAAAGCCCAAGGGAATATATATCACCAGGTTTCATCCATTTTACTAAATTCGTGATATTTATTTCATTTAGGTCTTATTAAGAATTGTTGGAGAATTATTGTGGTTAGACACAAAACTAAGTTCAACGATTGTTAGAATTATATTGGTTGTAGAAGAAAACCAAATCGAAAGGATATGTCGGAAGATAAAAACGAAAACAACAATCATGTTGTTGCCATACCGCTATCATCATACCAATGTCCAATTTTAAACAATAGCAATTATACACTATGGGCATTAAGAATGAAGAAGATACTTGTGGCAAATGGAATATGGGATTTATTAGAAGGAACGGGTACATCAAAAGAGATTGATATAAAAAAGGATAGTTCTGCATCTGCATATCTATTCCAAGGATTGCCCGAAGATTTGCAAATGCAAGTTGCGGGATGTGAAACAGCAAAACAAATTTGGGACTCATTAAAGGCCAGATTTGTTGGGACAGAAGATGTTCAACAAGCGCACTCGCAACAATTGAAATCAGAATTTGTGAGACTCGTTATGAAAGAAGATGAATCAATAGATTCATTTGCCGGAAAATTGATGAGCATTATTACAAAGGCTGCTACATGTGGATTGACATTTGATGAACAAACGAAAGTACGAAAATTACTCAACGCAATGCCAGATAAGTTTGTACCGATAGTAGCAACCATTGAAATGATTGTTGATTTTAACAAAGTGAAATTAGAGGAGGTTATTGGGAAACTTAAGACTTACGAAGAAAGGCTTAAGTTTAGAAAAGAAAGTGGAGAAGATAATAGTGAGAAGTTGTTGTTCACACGTCAAGGGAATGGCAGAAATTATGAACGCAACTATGGAAACAATAGACGAGGAGGTGGTAATCAGACAAGAGGAAGAGGCCGAGGAAGATTCATGAGAGATAATAGAAATGAAGATAGTTTCGATAGATGGAAGAAAAGCCCTGGAGATCAAAACTATCCAAGAAGACAACTTAAAGATGTACAATATTATAATTGTCAAGATTTTGGACACTTTGCTGCAAATTGTCCAAAACTAAACCAGAGGGAAGAAAAAGCAAACCTTGTGTTCGAAGATAACGAACCAGCGCTATTGATGGTTATTACTAAGGATGAAAAAGAGACAACATCCTTAAAAGAAGAGAAAAGAATAAATGGAATTCTCATTAAGGAAGATGAAATTCCAAAAGAAAAGTTCGAAGAGATGAGATCAGAGATAGAAAGTGATTTAAGAAGTAAACTAGAGTTTTGGAAGTTTGAATTACTCCAAGACTTTGAGATGGAGAAACAAGAGTTTGAGAAGAAGATGAAAAGTAGAGAGATTGCATTTGAGAAACAAATGCAAAGGGAGTTAGAAAACCTCAAGAAGTTGAGAGATTGCACAAGCAAAGAGATGAAAGAGTTAAAGTCAGAAAGAGAACAGTTTGAGAAAGAAAACCATGAAGTTGTTTCAAATAAGAAACTACTAGAAGAAGAACCAAGAGTTGACAACGACGAATGCAAGAAGCATCGAGATACGCCATCAAACTTTCAGAAGAAAAGCAAGATTGAGAAAGACATCAAGTCAAGAAATAAGAAAGTTGAATCCAAAGATCGCGATACAAGAAATGGATTGTCAGAGATTCAAGATTATGAAATGATACAAATGAAAAAAGATAGTGACAAAGTTGACAAAAATGATCAAGATGAGATTCAAGACAAGAAAGAAAGAAGTGAAATCAATGGAGCAGTTCAAGACGTGGATCGAGTTAAGGATCAAGACAAAGGAAGTGGAAACAAGCCAAAATTCAAAGATAAAGATGATGAAGCTTGAAGATATCAAAGGAATGGATTAATAAATTAGGGAGGAGTGTTGGATACTAATTTATCAATCCATGGAAGTGTCGATGTATAAGATAAGGGGTCTAAAGTGTCAGAAATAAAGTCTACAACCGAATGGAAGTTATTTTCGGTTATAGGCAGTTAGGATTGTGAAGGGACATGTCTGTTAGAAAAGTTGTGTCTGTTGAAAGTTATACCCTTTAGTGAAAGGGTGTGTTGTTTCGTATGTGTCTATTGGGTAATTATAAATACCCATGAAAACCATTTGTAAAACACGTGTTGTGAAGTCAAGTAAGAAGAACGCTCAGCGTTCAAGTAAAGTTCAGTGTGTTTTAGTATTGTTCGTTAGAGAGAGTAAGACGAGGGACCAACAGTTAACCAGAACAGAGCTCCTTCTGTGATTAAAAGACCAGACATCCTTGAGAGGATAAGTAACAATAACGCCATATTAGAGAGGTGGAGTGGGATATAGTCTACGTCAGAGAAGATTAAAAGTGTCTTAATGGTCGAATTAGTGGCTAAATTAGCCTTCAAACTTCTACTATACATATCCATCACACAGACCCTACAATGTAAACCATTTTTGCAAGTCAGTTTCCACGCAATAATGATAAAGTTGGCTACCTTTCCTTTCCCTTGTTGACCCATTCGTTTAACTTCTTGTCCACGATTCACTATACATGAACGTACGTCGAAAATAACTAGAAAGCAATGCTGATTGTTAACCTAAACTTTGGGTTAAGTGTGTCAAATTAGAATGTGTTTAGTATGTGTATTGTAAAGTTAGGACCAAAAGTGTCAAGATTAGAAGATTATAACCGAATAGACGGTTATATGTTGAAAAGTCGTGTCTGTACGTGAAGGGTCGTTTGTGAAAGGGTGTGTCTGTTAGATGTGTCAGTTGGTTGTCTATATAAGAAACAACCACCGCAAGAAACAAGTGTCGATCTATTTGTATGTAAAAACAATTCTGTGTTACAGTATATTATAGCAAGTTTATTCAAACAAACATAGTATTGTTCATCGAAAGAACCCCTGTGAAACCCAACAATTGGCATCAGAGCCAACGGTTAATCGACCCAGGGAAGAAAGAAACAAACGATTCCTATTTAGTAACCGTTTGATTTCAGAAGCAAGTAGAGAAAAAAAACGATTTCTGTTCGAAATTCATTGACCGAACCAACAGCAAGAACAAAACAGAAATTGATTTTCAGGCAAGTTTTTAATCGATCAGAGGGGAATTACGAATTACAAAAACATACTTGTTCGTTGATTTCGAATCACGAACCAGAGAAGGGAATAAACCGTCAAGTAACCGCCATCGCCGGTGAAGAATTAAGATCTGAACCACCACACCACCGAACCACCCATTACTATAATCGGAACAAGAAGATTGTGTTGGTGATTTTTTGGTGTTTTGGGTTCGATAACAACCATAGAAATAAGGAAAGGGGCAGTCGACTTCGACCCTAATTTGTGCGATTGAAGACAAGAAAAAGATTGGGGATACGTGATTTTCACTGCACCAGGGGACAATAATTGAATAAGTTTTCCTTTACTTTGACTTTTATATATAAAGTGATTAAATTCAAGTATATCTACATAAAAGTTATTAAGTATAAAAGGTTTCTGTAGAATTGTCCATATAATTGCTCTCTTTTTTTAGAGTAAACATTTGTGTTGAAAGTTTTATACAAAACAAAAGTTTTTTTAAATTTTTTGACACTAATAACATAAGGACAATTTTGCAAGTTATTTTTCAAATATTGGTTGTTAGTAAGATACAAAATTCCCTATTAGCAAGAAAATTCCCAATTGATTAAAGTAGCAAAGACCGAATCTTTGAGATTCATAGTAAGACGAACGGATTTTTTTAAAAATTCGTTTAAGTAAGTGGCAAGTTAACCGAATCCTTAGGTTCATAGCAAGTTCCGAACCTTAAGATTCAATAGCAAGTAGAACCCTTGATTCAAACTAGCAAGAAAGTAGAATCATTGTGGTTCATCAGCAAGAAAGGATCAATTATTTTGGTCATAGCAAGCAAGTTAGGCCCTAATTAGCGACTTGGTTAGGAGCGCGAAGGTTGATTAGCAAGTTGGTCAACGTTCCTACTGGGTAGCAAGTAGCCCAGAAAGCAAGTCCATTGGGTAGCAAGTAGCCCATATAGCAAGTTCATTGGGTAGCAAGTAGCCCAAACCGCAAAAAATTTGATCTTAGGATCAACAGCAAGAAGAATCAATTTTGATTCTAAGCAAGCAAGAGAAACTTCGTAGTTTCTACATAAGCAAGGTACTGATCATTGATCAGAAGCACGCAAGTAAATCATAAGCAAGCAAGTAACTTAGCAAGTACAACAAGAAAGAATGTCAGGAGGAGCATCAAGTAGTTCAGTACGTGAACAAGGGAATGTTCCACTTCAATGTCCAAAATTGACGAATACAAATTACACAACTTGGGCACTGATGATGGAAACAATACTAAAGGCGTATGGACTTTGGGAAGTGATTGATGCAAAGAAGGAAACAGATGACAAGAAAGAGGCAGATGGCAAGAAAGAAGCAGATAGCAAGAAAGAAACAGTAATAGATGAGAAAGCAGAAAATACAACGAAAGGAATGATATTCCAAACGTTACCACAAGACATGTTAATGCAAGTTGCACAATACCCTACTGCAAAGGAAGTATGGAACTCAATCAAAGTTAAACATCTTGGAGCCGATTTAGTTCAGAAAGCACGTTTGCAAACTTTAAGGAGTGAGTTGGAAACGTTGAGAATGAAACCGGATGAAAGTGTAAGTGAGTTTGCAGGAAAGTTAAGTAGCATACAAGCCAAGTTTAAAAGCCTTGGAGGTACTCTGAAGGATAAAGTACTCGTGAGGAAACTACTTAACTCAGTACCAAAGAAGTTTCTACCGATCGTGGCGTCTATCGAACAATATCAAGAGATTGATACAATGCATTTTGAAGAAGCCATAGGAAGAATAACAGCTTTTGAAGAACGACTCAAAAGTCAAGACGAACCAGAAGATAATTATCAAAACAAACTTCTATTGGCAAATTCGAATAATCAAAGCTATGGTAGAGGACGTGGAAGAAACTTCAACAAAAACAAAAATAACTATGGAAAAGGTACTAGTCGTGGAAGCATTGACAAAAGCAAGCTAAGGTGTTATGAATGTGGTGATCATGGACATTTCGCGAAAGAATGCACGAAGTGGAAAGACAAGGAGAAGGACAAGGAGCAAGAAGCACTTCTTATCTCAGAAGACGAAGAACCATCTTTACTGTAAAGCAAGACAAAGCAAGTTGAAGACCCACCTTAAACCAAAAGTTTAGTTTAAGGGGGAGTGTTGATTGTTAACCTAAACTTTGGGTTAAGTGTGTCAAATTAGAAAGTGTTTAGTATGTGTATTGTAAAGTTAGGACCAAAAGTGTCAAGATTAGAAGATTATAACCGAATAGACGGTTATATGTTGAAAAGTCGTGTCTGTACGTGAAGGGTCGTTTGTGAAAGGGTGTGTCTGTTAGATGTGTCAGTTGGTTGTCTATATAAGAAACAACCACCGCAAGAAACAAGTGTCGATCTATTTGTATGTAAAAACAATTCTGTGTTACAGTATATTATAGCAAGTTTATTCAAACAAACATAGTATTGTTCATCGAAAGAACCCTGTGAAACCCAACAATTGGTATCAGAGACAACGGTTAATCGACCCAGGGAAGAAAGAAACTATGTTTGAGTCCCTTGGCTCTGATACCAATGTAGAACACAGGAAACTAATAATCCAGGATCGAAAACATCGAAACCGTCATGTTTGTATCAATCATCAATCAAGAATCGAAAATAAGGAAACAAGATAATTGGGGTTGAACCCGTTTCGTACAAACGAACTTTATTTATATAACATAGTTCAACACGTTCTGTCAATTACATTACACACATATATATAGACTTACAAGAGGCATAACTGAACCATTGTGTGGTTCGGTTTGTACGTTCTGCCTTTTCACATGGCAGTTACCAACTATAAGAAACACAACTTTAACCCTTACACTAATAACTATAGATAATTACTAACCAAAAGATTAATGGATTATTATACTTCCAACATATTCCCCCCTAATCTATTAATCTTTTGTTTCTTCAATCTTCCTGTTCCTTAGATTCTTCTTGTTCACGTTTGATTCAAGGTTGGTATTGATCCTTGGTATGGATCATGATATGGCTTCTTCGATTTCTATTTCAACCGAATTTCAACATGGTTAGTGCCGCCATCTTAGTTTCAATCTTCGGCATGACTTCTCTTGATTCTTCAATTGATCAAGATTTAAGCGGGTTAGCGCTGTCATGGTGGGGTTAGCACAATCGAAAAACTGAAACTGTCAAATAGTTTTTTCAACCTATCTTCTTGCGTTGCGTTTTCACATCACATCTTTCTTGTAACCGCAGCAATCAATCTTCTTGATCATACTTTTCTTATTGACGTTTCTCTTCACCATCATCGTCAATCGACATCTTTTCTTCCATGGTTGCCCTCTTTCTTCTGTGATGTTCAACGCACAATTGATTCCTTGAATGATAATTGTAACATGATTTGATCTTTCGATTATGTTTGAGTCCCTTGGCTCTGATACCAATGTAGAACACAGGAAACTAATAATCCAGGATCGAAAACATCGAAACCGTCATGTTTGTATCAATCATCAATCAAGAATCGAAAATAAGGAAACAAGATAATTGGGGTTGAACCCGTTTCGTACAAACGAACTTTATTTATATAACATAGTTCAACACGTTCTGTCAATTACATTACACACATATATATAGACTTACAAGAGGCATAACTGAACCATTGTGTGGTTCGGTTTGTACGTTCTGCCTTTTCACATGGCAGTTACCAACTATAAGAAACACAACTTTAACCCTTACACTAATAACTATAGATAATTACTAACCAAAAGATTAATGGATTATTATACTTCCAACATATTCCCCCCTAATCTATTAATCTTTTGTTTCTTCAATCTTCCTGTTCCTTAGATTCTTCTTGTTCACGTTTGATTCAAGGTTGGTATTGATCCTTGGTATGGATCATGATATGGCTTCTTCGATTTCTATTTCAACCGAATTTCAACATGGTTAGTGCCGCCATCTTAGTTTCAATCTTCGGCATGACTTCTCTTGATTCTTCAATTGATCAAGATTTAAGCGGGTTAGCGCTGTCATGGTGGGGTTAGCACAATCGAAAAACTGAAACTGTCAAATAGTTTTTTCAACCTATCTTCTTGCGTTGCGTTTTCACATCACATCTTTCTTGTAACCGCAGCAATCAATCTTCTTGATCATACTTTTCTTATTGACGTTTCTCTTCACCATCATCGTCAATCGACATCTTTTCTTCCATGGTTGCCCTCTTTCTTCTGTGATGTTCAACGCACAATTGATTCCTTGAATGATAATTGTAACATGATTTGATCTTTCGATTATGTTTGAGTCCCTTGGCTCTGATACCAATGTAGAACACAGGAAACTAATAATCCAGGATCGAAAACATCGAAACCGTCATGTTTGTATCAATCATCAATCAAGAATCGAAAATAAGGAAACAAGATAATTGGGGTTGAACCCGTTTCGTACAAACGAACTTTATTTATATAACATAGTTCAACACGTTCTGTCAATTACATTACACACATATATATAGACTTACAAGAGGCATAACTGAACCATTGTGATGGTTCGTTTGTACGTTCTGCCTTTTCACATGGCAGTTACCAACTATAAGAAACACAACTTTAACCCTTACACTAATAACTATAGATAATTACTAACCAAAAGATTAATGGATTATTATACTCCCAACAAGCAAGTGGAAAAAACAGGGAACTTGCAAACAAAAAACAAGACTCCAGGTCACGCAAGTGGTCCTTAAGAAACAAAAAGCCTTTCTACATGTACTACTAAACCCAAATTTTCTTACTCTGATCACCCATCAAGCTTTTTGTCAATACACTCACGATAAAGACTGGAATATCGCAAGCAACCCTTTAGTCACAAATCAAACCACTATAAGTCACATTTACACAAAAATACAAACAAAAAAGTTACCATATCTATGCACAAGATGGATTGGCATTGTAACAATGTAACGTAAAGCCCTCATCTTTAATTTGTAACTTTAGACTAACCGCATAAATAACATAATACAGATAAGCTATATGTATCTATGTATGTACGTATGCAGAACAATAAAAGCATGTAAAGGTACCTATGTTCACTTGGTATATTCATTTCGATTAATTTCGAGGTCATTGTCAACCCATCAACTGGACCACAATCACAATCACTGTAACACCCGACGTTTAAAAATATGGGTTTTAAAAATTCTTCACCTAACGGTGTTAAATTGCGGAAGTAAAGACCGTAAAAGTCAAAACCGATAAAAACATTTCGGTTTCTGCATTTAGTTGGTGTTACATGCCATATCAAACAATAGTTCAAATGAAAACCCAACGGTTGCCCAACATTAAACAACCGTTCACACATTATTACATATATTCGACATCAAAATGAATGTAATCAAAAGTCTCCATAATAAGCAACTAGGGGTAGCTAAGGAATCCGCATGCTTTCTACCCACGCTCTCACGTCCTGCACCTACAAGTCCTTCAAGCTAAACCTGAGGGAACAACCACATTAAAGAAACAAGTGTTAGCTATAAGAATAGCTAAGTAAGACCACACTTAATTTAAAAGCATTTGTCCAATTAAAACATTTCTTCGTTAATAGACAAACTCATTAGGCACAACACACAACACACATAACTGCATAACAACTTCATATCAATTAGGATAATCATCCTAAATGTGCCTATCCTGCATTAGTTCACACATTGTCACGCATATCTTCGTTTACTGCATATAAGTGTGCCCTGCATCACACCCGACTGGATGATCAACCAAAGGCTAATCATCGTATGTCGTTAAGGAATGGCAAGCCAATCCAAGAGTAATCCGTATGTGGAGGTTGGTCAAACCCCTCGTATTACTCGCCCAGCATTATAAAGACCATGTTGCAAGGAGCCACCCAAGCAACAACTACGTCAACGTACTCGTCCGGCTAAGACTTGTACGGGTTAAGCTTAACACTTTCCCTGCATTATATTTACGAGCTCGATTTCACACATAATAGTTTAGGCAACACACATAACCTAAACATAATCACACATTACCTTCATTTCGTTTGGGCCCTTAAACGTGCAAGTGACATGGCAACCTACCAAGTCTAGTGAGCTAGGTGTACAAGCCATGTAGTATGCATATGTCACACATTAACTCCATTTCTACATTTCACACATAATAAGATACTTCGTAATTCTACATAAACTACATATCAATACACTACATTAAACAATACTTCATTTTACTACATTAGGGTCTGCATTTCAGGTCTCATGGTCAACTACATATCCCATAGTACCTCCCGTGTAACCCGAGATACCCACATATATATAAGTTACCGTTAAGGAAGTTATAAGTATGAAACCTTTGCTTGTTGAACCCTCAGCGTGACAAAAGTAGTGTATCTTACCTTGATACAGCTTAACAACAAGCTACAAGCACAATACAACGATGACTAGGTGTCTCCAATAACCTAGAACAAGTATAAGATCAAAATATAAGCTAAACGACACCTTTTGTAAAATCTGGGCAGGTGGTGCGCCGCACCTGCCAAGTGGTGCGTCGCACCAATCCTCCAGAAATTTCCTATCAACAATAGGTGCGCCGCACCTACCCTTTGGTGCGTCGCATATCGGGCTCCCATCAAAAACCAAAAACCTAAACTGGGCAGTGGTGCGCCGCACCACTCCCTTGGTGCGCCGCACCTGGGGTGCAGATCAGCAACTCAATTTTGTTCTTTGATCAAACGAATTCCATACGAACCCATACCCCAAATCCAACCTGGGGACTTAAAATTAACCATTTTAATTGCACTTTCATCATCTTTAACCATCCTATTAATCCTTTAATCCTTTACATCATGAATCAAACATTTAATCACCCGAATAACATGAAATCGGTGAACGTTTAATCAAATAACCCAACCCAAACCCTTATGGCCTGGATTAAGACTAATATAAGACTCACACAATCATATTTCAAAAGAGGAATACAAATATTACCTGTATTAGGTGACAAAGATCCAAGATCTAAGCAATACACGATCGATTTGGCTCCAAAACGAATAGATCTAGAGAGAAACTTGAGAGGGAAGGAAGGGGATCGGCTAGGGCTTGTTTAGGAGGAAGAAAATCTGCATAATGGCTCTCTCATGACAACCCTAAGCCTCTAAACCCGTTTTTGACTTTGCACACATGTCAAAACTAGCCCCTAAGCTTCCTAATCCTTCATTATTGGTCACAAACTACTTTATTGACCATATACATCATTAATCCTTCATTAAATGTCACTACATAGACATTAATCTTCATATTACACACATTTATACTACATTAACATTTAGGCTTACAAGCCTCACACATAACACACATTAACTACATATAAGCATTAAATCTAAAATAGACTTAACGACACACACAATACTGACTTAACGGCATTAGTCAACTAGTAAAGAAAAGTTTGGGATGTTACAATCACACTCACATCTTCTCCTGCCTGAAACCATATAAATGGAATCTCCATTAAATTTAGAAACAAAAACAAAACAACAAATAAAAAAAAAGACAGTGCTGCAAATTATTATTACTTATACAGGCATACAAATCAATTTAAGAATTATTATTATTTCCAATTATTAATTGATGTATAATATGATGAGGATCATTGCACAGTTAATATCATAAGCTACGGTTTCAGTTTGAAAAGTAGTTAAAATTAGTGTTTTGGAAACGAACCTGTATAGGAATCGGGCCACATTATTATCGTTATTGCGACGAGATTTCTTCAATTTTAGACATTGAGTGAGAGGTATGTTGGTGATTAGTGTGTCACTCACTAATCATCGGGATTAAATGGTGACTAGTTTTTGATGTACCAATGACCCCTCACTAATACAGACTGAGAATAGATAAATCGGATTTTTTTTATTTTTTATTTTCAAATGTGAGAAATAGGATTAATCTACCATGTAAAAAATTGGGAATGTTGAAAAAAAACCCTACTATGCAAATTCTTATCTATAATCCCTTCTAAAACAAACTGACCTACTTTTAGGAAATTCAGCACTTTTTTCAATATCCTCAAACTACCTCTAAATAACCCTAACAAATATATTTAAAATGGTTACTTTTTGCACCTTATTATTTTTTGCATCTAATCCTCGACTTATATTTAGAATGATAACCACGGTTAGATGTCTCATCGCCGCATCTCATGAAAGTAACCTAAACAGCTTGTATTACCGTTACGGCATCTCACGCGTTATAAACCGTTGTCGCTGCAACGCGCGGGCACCCTTCTAGTATTTTAAGTAATTGTTTTGTATTTTAATATTCTTGATTTAACCTTTTTAATACATAAAACGTTTAATTGTTGGGCTCAAATTATTAAAATCAAGTGTTAACTGGTCCTCCTTATATTTGAAACTTGTGAATTTTGCGCATTCTGAACGTGTTAAGACACGATTTGTCAACTCTTACATGTCGTATACAAGGAACACACGACGAATGCGGTGATGACGGTGACGTCGGCGACGAAACGGTGACTGCCATTGTTGGTGGTGAGGGTAGATGTAAAAGAATTTATATAAATATGATAATAGAGATGTGTTAAAAGAGAAAAAAATTTATAATGTAGTATTGGTATTTTAATTTTTAAATTTTTGAAGACAATGTCTAAAATTATTATTTAATAAATAATATTTTTAAATTTTATATAAAACAAACTACTTCTCAACATTTTTCAACTTTCGGTTTTTAAAATATCTAAACTATTCTTCTTTTATTCACTAATTTAATATATCTCCACCTAAATATACTATAGAACATAATGAAATTATTTAAAAACAAATATCCTCAACCCTTAAATAACTACAATTAACTTTTTTATATCAATTACTTTTATATTAATAACCATATTACCACCGTCACCCGTCACCTCCATCCATCGCCGCCACCCACCCCCGTTGCATTGCATAAGCATAACAAAAATTTCAAGATGATCATGGTTACAAATTTGGGCTCATTATTCATAGGATCATGTCCAATAGACCAATACTAGTTAGCATTTGATATAATACGGTTTGGGCCTAATTCCTTGACCCATGACCATGAGCTAGCTTTTTCCAATAAAATCGAACGTTATAACTAAAAGTATTTGTATTAAAAAACTATACTACCAGTCTACTACAATGTTCTTTTATTGAATTTTGTCAATAGTTAACGATTCATAATCGATCATAAACAAGCGAGAACACATTGCTAAAGTTTTTACCTACATTATAATATATCAAGTCATAATGACATTATGTATGTATTTATGACTATCGTTACAGCCAATTAATCCAAAACTACACACGATACATAATTATATATATATATTGCCACCGGTGAGTCTTAGTTTTATTTAATTATGATCATTGGATTGAAATTTCCTTTGATCCTAGCCGTATAAACTACTCCATTTAAAACGGGATTTTTGTTACACGGATAATCAAAACGTGGACATTTACCAGCTATTGTTTAGTAGAATGAGCTCTGTTTTGACCGGGTTTAACGTGAGTATTAATTGGCTATGGAATGGAACTACCTAACCTATTCTTTAGGAGTAAGTTTAGTTTTTATTGTTTTATCATTCCCACGTCTATATATACTTAGTTAGGCTATATATAAGCCTTAATAGTTAATGAAGAATTGTTGATTAGTATTGTCTACATGCAGGTTCATATATATAGTGATCATCTTACATCGGATCAATATAATGAGTTTTTATATATTCTTGATACATAGAAACCAACATATTGATTTGGGATGATTTGTTGTTTATATGGTCATGGTTTTATGAAAAATCGGTTGTAATCATCCGAGAGATCTCCGAGCTGTCTCCCGTAGTTTTTCTATTCGATTGAATTGTAGATGTGTTTATGTCTTTATGAAGCAAGAAAACTTAAAATAGGTGTTTATGACTGTGCGTCCGGCTTGGAGATAACACTGCCAGTTATGGTTGGGATGGTTGGAATGCGGCGACGAGTTGAGGGTGTCTGTGATTGTGGTGGTTGTGGCTTGCTGTGGGTGGTGTCGGGGTTTTGGGTGGTGGGGTTTTGGGTGCACGTTTGGTGGCGGAGGTAGATGATGGTTCTTTGGTGGTTATGGATTATTGGAACCTTGTCGTCGGCCATGAGTGACTGTCGATATGAGTGTGGAGCTCAAAGAAATTAAATATAGATGGAAGAGACTGAATATTTAATTCGTTGTTGTTGAATTATATACGTTATGTTAGATTGATTGATTGGAAACAAGTTTTTATTCTTATCAAGATTGAGGTATTTCATGTTGTTTTTGAACTACGGTCTGCGAGTGTGATCCATATATATAATATACCAACCCACAAAGCAGGAGTCCAGGAGCCCGTAAGCAAGGGGAAGGGATTCTCTAAAGTGGGCTCATGTTAGCCAAATCTTGACCCTTGGATTAAAATCAACGGACTTTAAATCTTGACCCTTGATTTCAATTGAATGGCCAAAATTTTTCTAACTTGATCAATCAAGTTGGAAATAACTTTAGGGAATCCCCTCCCGTAAGCAAGATAGATGTTATAAAGACTTCTTCTAACTAACTGTAAACGTGTATCAAAATTGAAAATCTATAATATATTTTTAGCTATTTCGTTTATGGATAAACAGATCGAACTCCTCGATATACCAATGTTTTTAAATGTTCAAATAATAATCCTATTGCCAATAGAGATTGCAGGACTCAACAACACAGTGAAACCAAGAAAACTATTGTAACTCGATGTCATCTTACTGTCACACAACATATTTGAAGATGAGTTTCCCAAAGATATTCATAATCATCAAATGGAGTACCAAATTGCAGAGAATAAAATATGCAAAAGCATGCTCGAGTATATAATCCTGCAAAAATTTAACGATGTAACATTATGTGTAAAGAGACAAAAGTTGAATCTAATACAGCATGCAATTTCCAAATTAAGAGAGGGGAATTTCGACCCATTAATGAGTAAAAACTAAAATGTGGGTTATAGGGCTTAATGGGTGCAATACTGCAATGGGATAAATTAGAGAAAAATGGAAACATGTTACATGTTAAATAGCTCAATATAGTCACCCAATGTGTATTCGGATTGCATCAAGCTCTTAAATCATTTTATTATTTCTATAAGAATATGGCATGTCTACTGATATTTAATAAATTAACTATCCACATACCAACAAGGTGAAACTCTTCAAAGTGGTAGGATTATTCTTTTGTACGTGAAACCTCACGTTATTGCATTAATCAATAACCATGGGGTATAAGCTCGTGGTGCGTTTGGATCGTATCTTTTTTACAACTTTATGGATTATCTGCATCTTTACATATCTTATCATTTTTTAATTGCCGTTGTTAATTTAGTCTTTATGGTCTCAGTTTTTTAGTTGTTTAATGCGACTTATAAATTTACTTTAATAACTACAACCCAGACAACGAACGGGTATTTTACTAGATACAAGGATGCTTTTAACTTTTTAAAGTTTGCTATTGGTTGTCTTTTATAATTACTAAAACAGTATCTGTGCGATGCGGCGATGTAATGACGGTGGTGGTGGCCATGGTAGCAGTGATGGATGGTGATGGCGTGTGGCGGTGGTGGAGGTGGCGATGTAATGGCAGCGGTGACGGGTGGTGGTGTCGCGTAGCGGTGGTGACGCCGACGGTGGCGGCGAGTAGTGTAGGTTGTTAATGTAATGTGGTTTTGATGAATTGTTGAATGTTAAAATGTGAAAGCGTTATTTGTTTTATAATATAGTATAGATCTAGATAGATAAGACATAATAAACGCATTATGCATGACAACCTATCTTGATCCAACGAATTTACGATAAAATACATCAATCTACACTGTAACACCCGTCATTTAAAAACATGGGTTTTCAAAAACTTTCACCTAACGGTGTCAAATTGCGGAAGAAAAGACTTTAAA
Organism: Erigeron breviscapus; assembly: GCA_034093135.1. Lineage (NCBI taxonomy): Eukaryota > Viridiplantae > Streptophyta > Magnoliopsida > Asterales > Asteraceae > Erigeron > Erigeron breviscapus. The sequence goes on from CM067174.1 coordinate 3,032,785, forward strand.
AGTCAAAACCGATAAAAACTGTTCGGTTTCTACGTTTAGTTGGTGTTACATGCAATACCATCAAATAGTTTAAAATGAAAACCCAACGGTTGCCCAACACAAAACAACCGTTCAACAATACTACATAAATTCGACATCAAGTACGAAATGTAAATGAATGTCAAAAGAGATAATCGTCTAGGGGTAGCTAAGTTCTCCTGCATGCATCTACCCAACTCTCACTCTTCCTGCTTCAAGTAGTCCTTCAAGCTAAACCTGAGGGAACAACCACATTTAAGAAACAAGTGTTAGCTAACGAATTAGCTAAGTAAGATAACACTATATTATTAAAGCATTTGTCCAATTAAAACAATCTTCATTATTAGACAAGTTTATTTAGGCACAACACACATCACACGTTCACACATAACTGCATATCAACTTCATATCAATTAGGATGAATCCCCCTAATTGTGCCTATCCTTCATTTTATTAACACATTATCACACGTATCTTCATTAACTGCATATAAGTGTAACATAAGTCACACCCGACTAGATGCTTCACCAAAAGGCGAGTCATACTTCGTCGTTAAGGAATGGCAAGCCAATCCAAGAGTAATCCGCATGTGGAGGTTGGTCAAACCCCTCGTATTACTCGCCCTGCATTATAATGACCATGTTGCAAGGAGCCACCCAAGCAACAACTACGTCAACGCACTCGTCCGGCTAAGACCAGTACGGGTTAAGCTTAACACTTTTCCTGCATTATATTTACGAGCTCGGTTTCACACATATGGTTTAGATAACACACATTCCTAAACCGTCACACACATATAGTCTAGGTAACACACATTCTAAACATTCACACACTTTATCTTCATTACGTTTGGATCCTTAAACGTGCAAGTGACATGGCAACCTAATAAGCCTAGTGAGCTAGGTGTACAAGCCATGTAAGCATGCATATATCACACATCAACTTCATTTATACGTTTCATGCATAATGAGATACTTCGTAATACTACATAAACTGCATAACAATACACTACATTAAACAATACTTCATTTCACTACATTAGGGACTGCATTTCAGGTCTCATGGTCAACTACATAACCCATAATATCTCCCGTGTAACCCCATATGCCCACATGCAATATAAAGATACCAAAAGAAAGTATTTATGATTGAAACCAGCTTTTCGTTGAATCCCCCAGCGTGTCAAAGTAGTGTATCTTACCTCGGCGTAGTCCACAACAATCAACAACTAGTCACTGTGTAAAGCAACTATGTTTGTCTACCTATAATTAGTAAACGATCATTAGACAACTACATACTTACGTCATTAAGGTCAATAGCTAGACCCACACACATTAATGACTCACTTTAGTTTCAGGTCTAATCTATATGTCAAACGACGTTACGGTTCAAAAGTATCACTTTTGCTGCAAACAGTTGAGTTGCGCCGCAACTCACGCCTTTCGTTGCGCCGCAATGCTTTGTATTGCGCCGCAACTTATCTTTCTGGAAACCAGTTGCGCCGCAACTGGCCCCGATTCTGCACAAGTTTGATCGATTACACCCCAAACCAGGTCCAAACAATTCCAAATCAATTACAAGACTTTCATACATCAAAATCCTTCATATTCAAACCATTACAAAGCATTTCAACCATTAATTACACCATATATTACTTAAATCCATCAAAACCATCATTAATCTTCGTTAACCGATTCCCCCCCATGATCCAATAATCAATCCTAATGACTTATACAATTAAAAGGATCTGAAATCAATGAGATATTACCTTCTATACACGTAGATCACACTAGAGATGCAAAATACTTGATTAAACACACCCGAATCACACGTTGGAAGACTTTTCGGCTTGCAATTTGATGGAGGAATGCTATGGGGCTGCTAGGGTTTGTTTAGGGGATGAATTTTTTGCAAATGACAACCTAATGACACCCCCTAACTCCCTAAACCCGTTTTTGACTTTGCCCCTATGTCAAAACTAGTCCCTAAGCTTCCTAATCCTTCATTACTAGCCAAAAACTACCATATGGACCATATATAACATGATTACTTCTTTAAATACCACTACATAGGCATTTAGCTACATTTTACACACATATATACTTCATTATACGTTTAGGCTTTCAAGCCTCACACATAACACACAATACCTACATATAAGCATTAAATCTAAAATAGACTTAACGACACCCTATGTTGACTTAACGACATTAGTCAATTGTTAAATAAAAAGTTTAGGATGTTACATACACAAATTGCAGAAATACTTCATTTGAATTCATCTATGGATTTACAGAAGAAAATTTGTGAAAGGGGTCTCAAACTTGTAGTTGCTTTCGTTGTTAAATAATATAAACAAAAAACTTCATTGAGCCAACGCAATGGTGATAAAATTGCTAGATAATCTCCTTTAGTTTTTTTTTTGTTTGTAAAGTTAGTTTCGATTCAGACGTGCTAGAGGTAATTTTAACCAGCGATTTGCTGGACCTCCAACCCCCTGCTCATGGAAAATACCTTGAGATGAGAAACCCAAGACTCGAACCCGAGACCTTGGGAAAAACTCACATCCGGGGTCCACATGGTGGATTTAGAAGATAATTTTCTTTAGTTATTTTCACGAACTATGGCACGTTTGGTAGAGAGAAATTCAGAAAAATGAAATGAAACAGAGAAATGAAATTGATTGAGAATTTTAACAAATTCCTTTGTTTAGTAAAGATGGAGAAACTAATATGAGAAATAAATAAAAAGCATCTCCTATGTTTGGTAAAAAAAAGTTGAGAGAAATGAAAATAAACATTAGACCAAACAATACATAACTGGAAATTTTATATAACAAGTAAATGGTCAGCTAGCTATGCTTATCGTCATCATAAACAATTAAAAAGGCAATTTTTAGTAAAAAGAAAAGCAAAAAAAAAACAAAAAACAAATGATTAATGATGCCATATCTGAATACTCTTTTTTGATATATTTCTCGAACAGAGCCAGGAACAACACCACTAAATCAACACAATCACTTCACAACATCATATTTTCTCTTCTTTATATTCTTAGATCTATAAAACCCTCTAAAACTCCTTTCAGATGTTAATATTTCCGGTAAGTTTGCACTATTTTCCGGCCAAATTTTTTTGCTTTTTTTCAAATCTTATCCATACTACCCAATCTTTGATTCTAACAGGACACCTTAAAAAGGAGAAGGTCGATTACTCTAGAAATTGTATGAAATCAGAAGTAAACAGTTGCGATTGTGATTTAGTCGAGTCAATCGCCAGCGGAAAATGGGGGCTAGGTTTAGAGGACACTTCAATTATGTTTGCGTCATGTGTTGGTCACGTGAGTTTTCTATTAATACCACTTTTACAATGCTACAGCCTACAGGGGTGAAGAGTTTGATTTCTCCGTGTTGTCAATTTTGCTGTATAAAACCTGAGAATTGCTTTTCTTTACAAAAAATAAGGAAATGAAGTTGTATGTAACTAGTTTCTCAGAGAAAACCATTTCTCCGTGTTCACATTTCTCACCCTCTACCAAACAATGAAAATACATCCATTTCCATTTCTCTTCTCTCATTTCACTCTACCAAACACACCCCAGGTGTCCAGTTGAATTAATTCCTATGTTGATCATGACACCTATTCTTGATTTTTTTTTTTGGAACGGCATAATGATATTATTAAAATGACTATCTAGCAAGACGCTAGAAGTCAAGAGTACAAAAGATACAATCTAGACTACATACAATTACCAAAGACTAGATTCATCCCGAAACTTTAACTGCTAAGAGTGTAAAAGGGTTGGAAAAAAAACTTGTGTCAATTACAGTGACCCAAGACACAAGAAAAAACCCCATCACGAGGGCCGAGCCACCGGTTTTCACCTCGCGATGTTTTTGATACACTCCCAAACAAGTTCCGAGGAACAAGACAATAAAGCTACAATGAGGAAAAGATAACGAACTATAGGCTCCCAAAAAAGTCGATACCCGTTAGCCATAACCGAATGGACTCACGATCCACTCTTCCCACTTTAGCTTGTCCTTCTTGTCTCGATTGTGTATCCATAAGTAAGTAATGGAGACATATATAAAATAACGAGTTGTATATAAACATCTTTTGTGGTCATCAAGATAGCAACATGTGAATAAAATGACATTATTATATTAATTTGAACAATGAGCATCCTTGCCCAACACATTTTATTAATCTTAAATAATATATCTTTATATCTTTATATATATAAATAAAGAAAGAATCATCACATCTACATCATAATATTTTTTCAATTTTTAACGTACATCCGTTTGATAGAAAATATATTTGTCGAAAAAAATTATGAATAAATATATAAACGTGTCAGGCTTGTCATCACTCCTTTATACTTTTTTGACTTAGCGATTAAAGATTTTAACGCTTGATTGATTATCCCGCGGACAAGCCCACTTTTGTTTTGTAAAGCATCATCCGACAAACCACTTTGCATAAATACGTTCTTTCGAATAAAAATATTTGGGTTTATTTAACATAAAATCCAATATTTTAAAAACCATTCTTTTGTTAAACACTAGTGATTTTTTTCATAAAAATTTTGGGTTCAACTCTTTGTGGGTTTTTCCCTTAAGTTATTTGTAACGATTTATGTTTCACATTTTGTAGTATAACGCACGTGCAGAATTCATCATTATATGATGAAGTGTTTTCCCGATGTCGAATAATAACTAACTGTTAAATAAAGCATCTCACGTATGTCAAACAGGGGCGGATGTACAATAGAATGAGTGGGTGTAACTTTGGACCAATCAAAGAGTGACAATTGATAATTTTCCATAAATAATCAAGTTTTCATATGATTCTTATAAATGCCCCCGTTTAAATTTGGATGCCCCCCTCTTTAAAGTTGCAGGACAAAGTAAAAGAAAGAAAATTTCTTTTAATATTACTAGCCATGGATCAATATGAGTTTGGTTTTATAAGTTTCAATTCTTTGGTTTTCAACTGAACCAATATGGAATTCTTCGACTTGACAATCACAAAAGTCAATTTTTTTTACTCTAAATCAATTATATCAAAAGCATATGATTTAAAAACTAAATTTGTTTTTAAACATTTTAAATTACATATCGAATGGAAAATTTTAATAGTTACGTTTTTGTGATTTTATCCTATCTTTCGTCAATAAAATATATTCAGGTTATTTAAAATATATTTATTAACAAGTGTCAGTACTAGAGTTAAACTATAAATGTAGTGAAGTAACAAATATATTTAAAATATTCAAAACCCGGCCCGTTTTAAATGGATTCGTTTTGACATGTTACGGATGTCGCTCATGTTACAATTTTTTTCTCATCGTGCCCCATGCACAACAAAATCCTGGATCCGCCACTATGTCAAAGCTTTAAAGACATATTATAACTAATCTAGTATATATACATCAAATCGCTAGATAGAATTTGCTTGGCAATAAATCTTCTAAAAATTCGAAGCTTTTTGGCCGGTTGAAGCTTCGTCTTTGAAAAATAGAAGTCGGTATATCTATGTTCAATTATCTTTACAAAGATATTTTTGTAATTATGCTCTACTTTTTCTTAGTAATATCAAATTAATATACTTTTTAGAAAAATTTTAAATCATTTTGCGTTATATAACCAGAAGATCTGGTTTTTTTTATTTATTTATAAATGAATCCTATTTATTCTTTTAACACATCCCTTGTGAAATAAGTCAAATGATATATAATGTATATTTGTATCTATATATATATATCTATAATTATATCAACAATTGTGTTATGTGAAGAATGTATATATATATAGGGAAGGGAATATGTGGATATCATGTAACTAAGCTTGGGTATAGAACCCCTCACATGCCATTTTTTTATACCATTAAAATCATGGGGGCCATGTGATTTATTTATTTTATAACAAATATTAAAAAATTGATATGTGAGGGGATCTACACCTAAGCTTGGGTACATGATAGCACATATTCACTTTTCCCTATATATATATATTATATTATTCTTATATATATATTATAACATAAGTATATATATGTTAACTTGATTATGAAAAATAAAGTGACGTATATGCATTGCCTGTTAACATGATTATAATTATGCTTATAGGTTAAATCGATTACAATCTAGATTACTATATAACATTATCACTAATGACTGACTAAACTAATTAAATACCTCTAATTTGATACCTATATCCTAGTGATGCAACATTGAATTGTCCCATTTCAAAATGGTCAAATTAAAGACAATGCATGTGCATCAAGAGTTCAATATAGAGAAATGAAGAATAAGACTTGTTAACCTATCTTCATCACAAATTATGAAAGATTCTTAGAATGAGTGGTCTATGAAATTATCATTCAAACACGTGTGAGGGTGTCGTAGTTCATTAGCCCTTCTCCGGTTTTATGCGGAAAAGGTATTCTTGTCATCTTGCCGTAAACACAAGACATGCATTTGTCAAATGATTCATCATTTGTTAGATCCCTTCACTTTGAA